>OX422144.1:81268148-81465865 GCA_949129095.1 Volucella bombylans
GAGAACCCTCTCCCTGGTGATAACCTAGAAAGGGTGGTACTGGAAGCTGGAAGGATAAAAACTGTCCTCAACATCGGAAGCGACGCTAACGCTCACCACACGGTATGGGGCAGTACTGACACCAAAGATAGAGGTGAGTCACTTTTTCACTATATTATAAATACTAACTTCATTATTTGCAACATTGGCAATGAGCCCACTTTTATAACTAGAAACCGACAGGAAGTGTTACATATCATTCTTGTCTCCGATAGCATCACTCAAATGCTAACGAACTGGATGGTACCGTCTGAACGCTCTTTTTCAGACTACAGATACATCCAATTCAGTATGAGTGTCCTCCCAGCCAACCAGCATTCCGGAATTATTGGAAAACTGATTGGCAAAAATACAGAGGAGTACTCTTACAAACACTATCCTCTGAACTCTAAAGTCCCCCGCGTAACACCAACGAGCTTGACATGATAATCAAAGAATTCGCCCTGGGATTCAATCATGGCTGCTTCCTGCCGTCTTATTCAACCTAGAGGCAAGAAAATACCGCACTGATGGATACCAGCACTGGGACCGCTTGGAAACATTTTCAGAAAACTTTTTAGCCTAGCAAAAAGCAAAAAGTGACTGACTAGGACTCATACAAAGAATCCCTCAAATTATACAAAAAAGGACTGAGGAAGGCAAAGCGACAATATTGGAGGTCATTCTGTGACAAAATCACAGAAACCTCTGACGCATCGCGTAAGTAAGACCGATACTTACTTACGGGGTTGTCGTCTGGTGGACGGCCTTAGAAAATGCAGTCAACTGCAGTAAACTAAGCATAATTCAAAGAACAGCATGTCTATTCATAAGTGGAGCCTTGCTGGCTACCCCCTCTGCGGCATTAGACATTATGTTTCATTTGACACCCATCGATATTTTCAGCAGGCAAATAGCTGCGACTGTAGCTATTCGCCTTAAAGCGACTACACAGCGGACAAATAATTCATTTAGTCACGCTAACACTCTTAATACATTAGGAATCCTCACAGAGAACATCGATTACACCACACCTGAACTTTGCTTTGACAAAAACTTCCATGTAAGCTTCCCCTCTAGATCATTCTGGGAGGAAGATGCTTTCATGGATGACAAGTCAATCCACCCCTACACAGATGGATCTAAAACCGATAGCGGAGTTGGTTGCGGTGCTTTCTCGGACAAGATTAATCTAAACTATTAAATATGCATTATTTACTGGAACTTAAATCGTACACTCTGAATATATTCATTAGTATGAAATACATTGAACTGCATTGTAACTAAAAAGAAATTAGCCTGAACATACTCTTTCTCTCTTTTCTATCCTGGAATTCAAGCAGATCGGTCGTTTTATTTATCATAAACCTTTCCTTCCGTCTTCCAAATCACTGTAGCGTGTTCCAGGCGAAAACTTTGGCTATTAAAGAAGCTCTGTCCTGTGAGAAGAAAAACGTGATATCTGCAAAGGATATCAGTATTTTCTCGGATAATCAGGCCGCTATCAAGTCCCTGGACTCAGTCCCACTAAATTCTAAAACTGTCTTTGACTGCCAATTATCACTTAGGGAGACTGCAGAGCAGTCCAGGGAATTGTAGGACCGACGAACTCGCCAAAATTAGAACCACTCAACCTTTTCTACCGGAAAAGGTTAGCATCGTTATACCAATCGCTAAGTACAAATTAATCTTAAAGTAGCATGCTAAAAAAAGAACAACCCTCAGGTAGACTGTTTGACCAACATGTCTAGCCACCAAGAAATTAGGGTCTCTGAGTGGCTCTAAGAGTTTGATCTTTCTAAATAGGAAACATGTTAGCCCCATTATAGGTATCACCACAGAACACTGCCCTATACAAGAAGGCTACAAGAAGGCTTGGCATTTTTACAAATGATTTTAACAGAAGCTGCATAGACAAGGAGGAAGAGGAGACAATTCTCCACCTACTCTGTACATGTCCAGGTCTCTCCCAGAGAAGAAAACTTCACTTAAGAGCCTTTTTCTACCATGATCTAAACGATGTAAAGAATATAGACGTAAACAGTCTCCTCATCATAAGCTCAAACTGGTTCCATTAGTTAGAGGATCATAGATCCACGTGGCATCACAATGGGCCAATAGGCCTAAGTGAGTTGGTATTTACAACAGCCACTCTTACCTACCTATTGGTCTGAAATCTTTTGTTTTTATATGCCCCTGTTCACCAGCTTTAGGTATACGCATAAAAACCACCTGAACTTCCTTCCAAGCTATTGGTAAGTACCCTATTTTTAGACCGTGTCGAATTAATTAAATTGTTTTTTTCGATTGTTACCTCCGATACTATCTGTAGCATAATCGGTAGAATGCCATCCGGCCCGTAAAATTTGTACGGCTTAAAACACTGAATTGCCCACCGTAATTGTTTCCTATTAATAGGAATTGCCCACCTATTTCCTCTTCAGAGACAGAGAGATCAATGTTCTCAGTGTGCTGTAGCATGCCAGGTCGTCTGATACTGTGCATCTAGGAAAGTGGGTTTCCAGCAGTATTGCCAGAACCTCTTGGCTAAATTCAGTCCAGGTCCCGTCATTTTTCCTGAGGTAGCTAGGAACGCTCGCTTCCTTTGAAAGCATTTTGCGTCACCTCGAAACCTCGTCTGTTACCGCTATAGATTCGCAGTACTTCTTCCATGAAACTCTTTTTGGCTTTCTAACTAATTGATTCTTATATTCGTAGTACTCATTCCGTTTACTGTCGCTTCTGAAAAGCTTCGCCCTATTACAACAGCTTAACTAAATTGCTAAATATCAAACGATTTATTCTCCTCCATTAGATATTGATATAGATATTGAACTTTCGCTGAGATTAAATTTACCAAATAAAACATTCAAAATTCGAAGTTTAAGTGTCCATTTCTTTTTTAGTGGTTTGCTTATGAATCTCATTGCGACTTAATTTCACAATTCCATAGAAATCGATCGAAAATAAACAACTCTGAAGCAGAAGTACAATGAGTCATTATCTTCCAGAAACAAAACGGCCGACGACAAAAATTCAAACCTTTTTACTAAGATCAAAGTTCTGCTTTATTCAAAACTATCACCAAAATTACAAAAATTCAGATCGGTTAGCTCTTACGAATAGCACTAACACATTCGTAACTTTAGTTGAAGTTGGCATTTTCGTCTTGTGATGAATCTAACTGGATCTTGATATCAATGGTATACAAATGTGTCTCGGCGTCAAATTTCAAAATGTAGTAGATTTTCCGGTCTCCCCATCCGCCTATGGAACCGATTGTTATAATTTTCAGATATGAATGTATTCCTACAGATGATTCCACATCTTCGTTTCTGGAGATTAAAATATGAATTTCCCGAAAATTAGAATCCAAGTCTATATCGAAGATATTCTCCAGCAGCTGAATGTAATGGCGTGGTAAACATTGCGACATTTTTTCTATTATTTACAATTTATGTATTCCTGCGAACTGGTGTGACTGAAAATAAAAACAAGACATCCGACTAGAAAAATAAATACAGCAGAGAAATGTGTTTTGACTTACTGTTGACGAGACGTCCGCCTTCTGACTAGGTGCCTAGAAATCTGTTTTAAATCTGCGCTTTATGAATTGTTCTAAATTTCATCAGAATAAGTTGAGGCCATGTAGAGTAACGAGTCACATCAACGCCGAATCGAGTCTCATTGTAGTTGTGGATTTGTGGTTGCATTCAGCGGCGGAACTCGTTTAAGACCGCTGTTACATTTTGCATAGGTCTATTTCAAACAAGATTATCAGTTTCGTTCGGGCAATGGCAATAATATAATATTATACATCTTTCCGAAAAGAAGAAATCTATTAGCGCCTTCAACTGGACAAAAACTATCACCTAAAGCTTTGATTTGTAGGTAATAATGGATGGTGGTAGATGTTGTGAAGGGAAAATAGAATAGTATTTCATGCAAAACGATTATTAGTGAAACTATATCAGAATATATCGAATTCTCCTACGGGTCAATCAATCTGTCCTTGAAGTGTTCGCATTTGTATAAATATTTGATTAAGTTTCACTTCGACCTACAAATGTGAACACATCCAAAAAAGATATATTTTTTTTAAGTGAAATATATCCACGAAACCTCATATATATTTTCGCTGCGGAAACAAATTGACTGAGCTTGTAAGTGACCCTAGAGGAATACCAAGTGAGCTTGTCTTTAGCTTTTGACCTTAATACGACGATGTTATCTCCCTCCTAGGTTCATCGGACCACTGTGTCAGATCTGCTAAACTAAAACTAACGAATATCAATACGAGAAAGTTAATAGGAGCGGACTTAAAGGACCTCGATAACAACGTGGACACCGCCGCTGATGTGATCACTAACACTATTCCCTTTGGAATGCATCCTCATCGGATAAAGAGCATGAAATCAAAAGATAAGGCATAGTATGGCTCAAGCATTAGAGAGCATATCTGAGTTAGAGAACTGTTTTTTCGTCTTACCCAGTCCGCAGGTATTATATGCTTCACTACGTTGGTGCGCCACCAACACGTCCCCATTCTTCGCCTCCTGGAGATATTTCACGCCTCTTCTATAGCCCTCTTTTTCTACTCATTTGGGCAAGAAAAAAAAAATGAATGCGCTTCCCATGTAAAACCAGTCTACGAACCGTGTATCGATCAGTCGAGCTGATGGGCATGGGTAGCATATTGAAAAAGCAAATAGGTGAAATGTTAAGCAAAAATTTATGTCATGGTTAGAAGAGGATGGGGGTGACAATAATATAGAATATACAGTCGCGAGCAAAAATGAATACAGATTTCAATGAAATTTTATGTTTTTTCATTACGAACTTAATCAAATCATTTTTATTCTTGAATCTACAATCACAATTTACTAATCAATAAAAAAATAATTTAAAATTACTTCAGAGCTAACTGTATAAAAATTAAAACGCAACATTTATTCAATTTTGCATGTTTCTCCCAATTTTCTTACAACTCAAGCTTTGTTCCTTTGTTTATTTTGTTTATTTGTAAACGTACGTATGTTGTCCAGATTGACGATAAATATTTTAAGCTTTAGTTTTTTTTATATTTTTGTTTTGTAATGTTGATATTTATATTAATATATAATAAATATTATATTTCAAAAAAAAATGTTTGTAGTGAAAGAAAAAGTTAAAATGAGGAAAATATCAAGTGTAGTAGAAAATACCATAGTTTGTTTCCTTCAAAAGAGCCTTTCTTTAAGACAGATCGCAAAAAGGCAATTGGTCTGCCAACGCACTGTAATTTTGGTAAGAAAAAGAAGAAATGTGCAGTTAAAAAACCATAGTTCCGGAGGGCTAAGAATTTTAACTGATGGTCACCATCGCGCGCTCGATGGAATTTTTGACAAGGCGAAAAGAATGGAAAACACCAAACGTAGCAGCAAATATGTTAAAAAGAAATGTCAGCGAGTGGACAGCTAGAAAGGATTTGCAAAAGATAGGTTTAGTAGCAGCTTTAAACAGTAAAAAACAGCTGTGTCCAAAAAAATGTAAAGGCACGTTGAAAGATATTTTGTCATATGTGACATAAATTAACAGATTTCAACCAGATGGTAAGGAATATTATTGGCGTCGACCAAACGAAAGACTCCAAAAGTACCAGGTAAAAGTAACCATGTAGCATGACGGTGGAAGTTTAATGGTGCTTTATGGGGATGCTTTACCTGATCTAATACAGGTCCACTAATAAGAATCGAAGTTACAATGAAAAAGGAACAGTACCTTGAAATTTTGCGTACCAACTTGCTAGAATTTGTGGAGGAATGCGGTTAAAGAGAACATTTTTAACAAGACGGTTACACCAAACACACCGCACGGATTGTCCAAAACTGTCTTGGGGAGGAAATATTTCAGACTATTAAGTGGCCAGCCTGATAGAAAATCGAAGGGCTACACTGAAAAGATGGTTGGCGTCATACTATAACACTCCAAAGACTTTGAATGACTTATGCGAGTGAGTACAAGAGCAGTGGTCAAATATTTTCCATGAACAAATCGAAAAATTAGTAAAAAGTAAGCCAAAAAGGTAAGGAGTGTTATAAAAAAGAAGGAATTATGGACCAAATAATAAAAATTGGCAGAAAAGGGTGCGAAAAGAAAATCAAAGAAATGTGCAAAATTGAATAAATGCGGGTCTCTGTTACTTTTAAAATTTGATATGGTTATTTTATTTATTTTTTTTTTTGAATAGTGGAGTTTTATTGTACAAATAATTTGATTAAGTTCGTAATGAAACAACATAATATTAGTGTCTTGTATTTCATTTCCTTGAATCATGTACTCATTTTTGCTCGCCACTCTAGATACCCAAAAAATTAAAAAAACTAGCTTATTCTCGAATCTGTGATTAAAATCATACTAATATTAATATTGCTTATCCACCATTGTAAAAAGACTAGATACTCGTTCATCTAAAGCTAGATACAGAGGTTATCCGCTCATTAATGGTATCACGGTTTTTTTTTTTCTTTAACACTTCTTGACTCGATAAATGTTTCATAGTTCGTCACCACTTGTTGGCATGTTTATGTGACAACAAACTCTGATTGGGTTAGATTGGGAATTTGCTTTCGATGCACTTCATGTGTTATTGAATTTGCTTGGCATATTTGTATGATATGGGGTACAGATATGTTTATCTGTGTTTATATGATATGCTTATCTGTAACTGTTATCCCGGGCGGATGTGCAAGTTAACACCAGAAATGTTTACACAGCATGTTGCACTAAATTCATTTCCCACGAGTTCCCAACACGCGCTAAGCTCATGCACATCGTCAAACACTATGTTCCCACAGTCATCATTTTTTTTTTCCACTAGAGTGTACGTTTATATTTATATTACTTAATTTACTCTTACATGCTAGACAAAAAAACGCTTAAAAATTAGCTTAAATAACTTAAATTTATCTTAAACTAACTTACTGGCCCTATGCAGGCACTCTAAGTTATACATAATACTTAAATACTATGTCCTTCGACGTTTATGACGGATTTTATTCTTATTCTACAGTGACTTAACTACAGCTTAAACTAAGAAAACATGTTTAAAAACTTAGTATACGGAATATTTTAATTTTATTATATTATAAAACTTAAAACTAAAAGCCTACATACTACCTAAAACTAAATCTTAATCTACTTAACCTACTTACATCTACATGCATATATATATATATACATAATATATATATACTTAATATACAAATATATGTATATATATATATATTGTTTTTTTTTTCATTTTATATATTTTTTTTTTTCTTAAAATCTAACTTAAATCTACCTAAAAACTATGTAAGCCGGCCATGGGCAAAAACAAATTAGGCTGGCCCACCTTGCTTCACATGAAGCTAAATATCACCGGAGGAGTTCGACGACGAAGCATCCTCCCCTTCAACAAGCCACCAAAAGTGTTGGTGCTGCCGAGCAACATCCCTCATGTCGCGACTCCCTACCGCCCTACTGAACCGGAGACGCTCCGCACTGCCCTGTGCGACGTCTCTGTCGTAGTTGAGTCGCCTGTCCGCAGCTGTTCGAGCGACGTGGAAGATTAGCGGCACCGCCAATCTGTCCTGGATCAGACCATTGCTATCTAAATAGAGGAACGCTTCTGGAGGAATAAAGCCATCAAAGCGAACTCTCTCGTGATACATATAATTGGGGTAGTAAGCCCGGAGATCAGGTTGTTCGATGAGGTCATTGCTCTTGCAACGTGCCTTCAACTTAATGACGAAATTGTCCACTCTTATTAGGTTCGCCCTATTGTATAAGACCTCATTAGGATAGAATTTTATGTACTCAGACTCTGGTGTTCTGTATAGGCGAAGACAAGCCCTCTCAAACACCCGAATCTTTTCCAATAAACTTGCTCTCACGTTGAACCACACGGGACATCCAAATACAAGCATGGGCCTGATAAGGGCCATGTAGCAGATTACCTTCACCCTCGCATCGAGTTGGCTGTTATAAAACAGTCTCTTTGTAAGGGCAAAAGCACCTTTGGCTCTGGCCAGAGCAACATCTATATGTTTGTTAAAATACAGAAATTGATCCAGCCAGATCCCAAGGTATCTGACTACATTTCGACAAGCAAGTGGCTGTCCGTGTTGTCCGACGATAGAAAACTTTCGCCAATTCTTTCTGGTGTCCCTAGAGGCCCTAGACAAAGGCGTCCTAAACAGAATGGTTTCCGACTTCTGAAAGTTGATTTTCAACTTCCAGTCATCGCAATATCGCTTAATTTTGTCGAAGTCACGCTGCAAAAGCACATTAATGACCTCAATCTTTGGACCTGATCTGTACGCGATTATGTCGTCTGCGTACGCTATGGCATGGTCCCACAGTCATCATGTACTCCATACCGTGCACTCAGGTGTCACTGCATTCGGTCACCTGACACGAAGAATTCGCTGATTCCATGTCTGGCAACGCTTCGGGAGCTGATATGCAAGTGTATAAATATGAGTACTTAGAATAAGTTAGCTTTAGTTCTTGTTATAAATTTGAAAAGTTCAGATAATAAAGAATCGGACATAGTCCGATATTTTTTTTTAAAAAACAAAAAACAATATAATTGTTTAATTTGCATAACTTCCGCGGGTGGATGTGATTAGGTACTACCTGATTAATTAGGAGTAGGACGGGAAGTAATTGTATACGTGCTGGCCGTTCTTCGCTCGTACTGCGACGATACTGCAGAAGTTGTGGTCGCCGGAGTTTGATAGTAATAGTTGTGACTATGGCTGGTATTTCAACGACTGTTACTGTTGTTGCAGCTGAATGAGCTTTCTTTTCTGGTTCCGTTGCTGTTACTGTTGTTGGCACTCTTGGCTTGGCTGCGGAGGTGGCACCAGATATATGTGTTGTTGCTACTATTGTTTATGCGGATGCTGTTGTCGCTTAACAATAGTTTGACTGCGACTGTTAAGGTGGTTGTCCACTTGAGAGTAAAATTTGGGCGAGTAGCTCTCAAGCCACTCTCGCGAGAAATTTCGTAAGTGGACACGGACCTGAGAGGAACTCGCAGTTGCTCGCAAGTGGACATACATATATCATCTTACTCCCGGAGATCAACTCGCACTTTTCAAACAATGTTCGTTTTCTGAGAGTAGCTAGTCGCGAGCATGTCTTCAATGTGGAACAGCGAAATACCATTAAATTAATAGAGAGATACGAATCCGAGGAAATGCTGTGGAATTCATGCTTTCCGGAATTTCGGGATAGAAATAAAAAACCGCAATAATAACCATAACACATTCTCGAACTGGAATGGCTTTTCTAAACTTGGTATCCCTCTAAAAAAAATGGTTGGTCCAACTGATTGTATTATATACACCACTTGACTGCTTGGCAACCGGCGAAAATTCCTATATTGTTGAGGATCTTCGATTTGAAGCTCCCTTGTTAGATTATATCCCGCTCCAAATTGATTGAATTGCACGATCCATCCATGGTTTAACTCAGCACGTTTTCGTTTTTTTTACATTTACTATTTTGCTTTTTCGGAGCAATACCGAAAACAACTGCAGCTGCAACTTTCCGCTTATGTGACATCATGATGACTGCTTTCAACTAATAACTAAAGTGATATGGACACGGTTACGAGAATACTATCCGCAAATTTACTCTCAGAAATCTCGCAAACAACTCGCGATAACAAATCACACAAATTATACTCTCATATGGAAAGCTACTCGAGAGTTTATTAGCGAAAATGCTGTGGATACCACGGTTGACTGTGAGTATTGTCGCAAGCGTGTGGCAACTTTAGCTGAAGTTGCACCGGCTGCTGATCCCGCCAGTATTTCTGTTATGGTACTTGGTGTGTTTATATTGGTAATTTTCTTGTTTTGTTTTGATTTTTATTTTCTTTGGACTTGTTAGTTAGCTTCTGTTCGCCTTTAATTCTACTTGTTTTGTTATTTTAGTTTATCTGAACTAGATCTGTTAAAAAAAAAATATTCACTGGCACTTGTGTCTTTCTTAAACCTTTTCTTGTTGTTTTTTTTCCACCTCTGTCGATCACCGCACAGATCAGACTGTCCCCTTGCCAACATTTAGCTTGAATTTCATCCGGAAAAAAAGACAATCACAAGGTAAATAGCACCGAGTTTTCTTCCATAAGTTTTGGTTTTTTTCTCTTTAATAACCAATCTTATAGCGTCATTCATCCCGACGATTTTTATGGTATAAAATAGCTGTGCCACTTTTGTTCATGCACTGGGTTGTTATTCTGGTCATTTCAGGGGTCAGTTACCAGAAATACTCAATTCATTTAAGACGAACAGTTGTTTCCCACAAACCCAATATATTAAAGCCGAAAAAAATTAAATTAGCTAGAAACGCCCTTTCCTATACGGTCAAAACCTGAGACAGTCCCAAAGGTCGATTGTTAACAACATAACAATCTCTGCCTCATTGTCCATCTCAACGCTCATTTATAACGACATTCTAGCTGTCAGGTCTTTGAAGAAGACCAACCTACTTGCTGTGCTCTTCTCCACCAGCTCTGCGCTTACAGACTGTGTAAATCTACAATAAAGCGCGTCAAGTATTCTATGAGACGAGTCCATTTTTGCATTACTCTAGTATTTTAGTAAGAGTACTTACAACATCCTAATATGCACAATTCCGTTGGTCCTATTGGTGTATAGTATCTTCTCTGTCTAAATTGTTTCATCAATCCTAATTTTAATGAGTAGATTGAACAAAGGCGAACCCTTATTTCTATTTCCTTAAAGACAGATTGCACTTGCGCCGTTTCTTTCCAAGGACACAAACACCAAACTTATGAGCCGTCATAACTCATTAAATAACGCTAGACACAACATTTTCTGAATGACCGACAGTGAAGTTTTCGTGGCACAATTCTACTGTTGATTTGGTTGCATTTATTACGGAAAAGTGGAGTGGTTTACACTAATCTGTTGAAAGCAAGATTGTTGCGATTGATAATTTTAAGGCATTTGACAAAGTTTATCATCAGTCTCTTTTTTCAAAGATGCGTGTATATGGGATACACGAATCTCTTCTTTAATGGATTTGAAATATCATTTGGGAGCGTTCAATTCAAGTTGCCTTAGAGCGTTTTAAGTCTAATATTAACTCAATAAATGCTAGTGTGCCTTAGGGATCCGTTCTGCCATCGATATTTTTCTTAATTTTCATTAATGATCTATTATATGCCACTTTGCTGATGGTAATAAACAAAAGTCAATTATTTTCGCTACTTTATGGCTTCATTAGAAGGACCAAACACTCCCATTAGTTTTGGAAGACGACTTTGTTTGTGTGGCTGCATCATGTTTTCAATTGCAGCCCACAAAAATTCGGTAATCATGGCTCTTAGGCCAATAATGCCACCAACTCAAAATTCGCACCAAACTGTCACTCGCTGCTGATCTTCTTGACAATCACGTGCAGATTTCCCGATCCCCAAACGCGGCAATTTTGTTTGTTGACAGCCTTCGTCAAAAAATATGTTTTTTTTCTCGGTCAAATTCGACGTCCAATTTGAGCTGATACAAACTGATAAACGATAGCGAAGCGCATGGTGGTTTGCCTTCAATTGCTGAGTCAGTTGGACTTTGCAAGGGAATAATCTGAAATCTTTGTGCAAAATTGTCATCAGGCTGGTGTGCGAAATGTTGAGTTGTTGAGATCGATGGCGAGTCAATGTTCCTGCATCGAGTCGAACACTCTCGGTCACAACAGCCACATTCCGGTACGGACCGTACCACGACGGGGTCCGTGAGTGTTGTCCGCAAGAAAGATATACGTTTTGCACAAAACAGGCGCGTTGGATGCTTCATTTCGGCTAAAATTTATTTTCAATAAACTGTTTGGGCAACACAGCACTCACTTTTGAAATTAGTTAGCAATATTTCATAACGTTGTTCAAGCGGCAAGCAATTCATTTCGTTCTAAGTAGGTATGATGCCGACTGACAGTCAAGATCTCGAGCGGGAAAGAGCTGTCAGTGTCAAATTAACATATGATTCAAAAAGGAACTTGTATTTGGACTAACTGTTGTAAAGCATTTACCGCCGAAAATTGAAATATTATAAAATTCTCACATCAGGTCCGGTGTTCGTAAGACTTGTCTCCACTTGCTATATGAGATTCAAAACAGTGCGATATGGCATAGTCATTGACAACCTGCAACACCGACTTGATGTCTCCTGCCTCACAATGTTCTATCGCTATTTTCACCACCAGTACTCCATTACTCCATCGAAATTGCCTGTAGCATTCTCTCCCTTCAAGACTTCAACCGTAATACCACTTTCGGCCTTATTCTGAAATATCATGATTCATTCGTTATAACCATCAAATATTTAAAACAAACGTACATCGGTATCTTCTCTTTGATTCCTTCCTTAATTTGCACGCGCTATGTGCAAGCACTAAATCTCTTGAGCCTTCGATAAGTATATAAAAAAAATAGTCTCCTTGTCTGAGCTATCCAAATTTTTTAGTACGAGTATGTTATCTCCTGTGCAAGTAGGAGTACATTCCGCTGTTCATTGTCGCACAGTTCTTCCCCTAACTGCCATAAATGGAGTCGAACCCAATGTTTTTCTGTCGAAATATTCGATTGCATTTGCATCGAATTACCGTAGGATATGGTGAATCAATGAGTTCTTGGCTTAGGACGAGTTGTACACCTTGTCAATCATAGGACATGGTAGAGTAACTACACTTTAAAAATATATAGATGTATAATATAATCCTAGCCTACAAGACCTAGGTCGTAGTTTCGCGGATCTATGGAAACTCTCCAAAGCGGAAGAAACCCTTTTCTCTGTGTCGTCTACAATCCCGTATGCTGTTTCGAAGCATTTCTTGTGCTCTGAACTTCCACCTTCAAATGTGACTAGGTAATGTTAGGCGCAGCAATGTTACACCCTGAAGTATCCTCGAATTTATTCCATCGAATTGTCTACAAGGACATGTCGGTTGTTCCTATTCGTAACATGGTATTAAAGCAAAAAAAAAATAAATATCTGTCCCTAACACTAGAGCACTTGGTTTGGATAACTGAAAGAAGAGGACTTAGGTTTTTGAAAATTAAAGGCTGCTGAGTCTCAGTAAAGTGCATCATGATATTCTTTTATGGAAGCATCTTCAAATGTGCCTCTAAGTAGCAAGGACTAGCATGCTAAGGAAAACATCTTCTCATAGCTTACGGCTTTTGATAGGAGAAGCTTCAAAGATCACTTAACGTTTAACCCTTTGACTGACAACAAATTCCACCTCGATGTTAACTACCACTCTGTAAAATGGCGATTAAATTCTCATCTGTCATAATTTCATGAACCTATCCTTTAAGCATATTTGTGTCCAGTCACCAGTTAACCATATTTTTAATGACTCCTTTCTCAAGGAGTGGGTGCTTATTTTTGCTTCCAAAACGGCTAAAACTTCTCATTTCCATCACTAAATTTGCCTTCCTTACTTTTCTCACGACGATGCATAGTTTCATAAGTACAATTTAATTTGCAGTGTACTCAGTCATTTACTTGACGCTGCCGTAGTTACAATCACTATAATCTTCCGCTCTTCAGAATTACCATTCTTCTTGGTAATTGAACTAGTTTGCTTCTCAAATGGCTTTTGCCACTAAGCCAGGCAGTACCTGCACTTGTTCTTGCACCTATTCCTGCCATCACTTGAAAGTGCTCTATATTTTTCAATTACCCAAGCATTTTTCTAGTCACCTTGTTGTCTAACTTTGTAACTATGCAAGAAGGTAATTGTAATTACTTTACAATTTCCTACCATAGTCTAAGTTGTTCTATGGCAGCCGGTTACCTCCTTTTGCCAGGTCTAAGAAACTAAGGAAGTGCTCAGCCAAGAATCATGTTCCATGAACTCGATATGTTGGAGAGAAGAGTGTGAAGTAACCCTGTTATTTTATCTCTTCTTAGTGACTGGCCAATTATTTTTATCGTCTCTATCTTAAGACAGGAAGAACCCAGTTAAAGCATTAAACTCCAACTCCAACAGTCAAGAGATATTTGCAACAGAAAAAGCGAAAAAGAAAGACAGCAAGAAAAAAAAACGACAACAATTAATTCCAACAAAAATCCACTTTGTACGAGTAGGTACGTCTGGGTACATCCATCCTGCTAAGATAAACTTCAAGTCTTGATGTACCCTTTTAACCTCGCTTCATACCTCACTGAACAGCACCCATTTTCTGCGTGTAGTTAAATAAAAATACAAAAAAAAAAAAAAAACGATGCGCTGCGAAAAAGCAGCAAACTGGTTCAGCAGATGTTGCGCGAAATCTGTAGGAAGTTTCATAACAACAACAAAAAAAAAATATGTATACACATCCATAGGTATAGCATATAAAAGAAATCCAAGAGAATTCTCCAAAGTATCTTTAAAGTTTCCTACCGCTGTTACCAGTTCTCTGTAATTATCTCCAGGAAACTGAGAAGAGGAAAATGGACCAAAACGAGGTCCACTCTTCCAACATCGATACCGACAACCTGACGATGGATCTCTATCTCTATCCCCATCCTCATCTCCATCCTCTACTGAAGATAAGTTTTGCTTAAAAAAAAGTTACGACCTTGTTTCTTGAGATAGTGTTATTGTTGTTGTTTTATTCTTTTAAAGGATTAAGATATTTTTTCCCATCTTTCTCAATCTCTCTTTATCTCCCCCTCTTTACACCCCCTTTTTGGAACCACCATCATCAGGCAGTGTGACTTGGATGGTTTTCTTTTATGTTTTGTTGTTTTGCGTGCAGGTGATTGCTGGAAGTATCTACTCTTGCTTCCCTGGAACATGTTGTATCTGCAATCAATGAGAAGCATGAAGTACACGTAAAAAAACGAGAAAAAACTTTCCCGGCACCTGCTGTAATGAACATTTTATGAGCACGTTCTCACGGGACTTCCCCTTTGAAGCCATGACGTACAAAGTGCAGTGCAGATTCATTGATAAAAAAAATTCTACGTACTCGTAGAATGTACAAATGGATGAAGGATGCTGCAATCATCGGTACCAGAGAGCTCAGCTTGCGAATGTTTTTCATCAGGAAGCTGATGTCATGGTGCTTAACGATTTTTCCGAATATGGGTGAATGGAATTTTGAGCTCTACATATGTTATATATCTACACACGACTACGAGTATATGTGGTGTATAAATATTACTTATTAGACGTTCGTAAAACAAATAAGTGGGATGAAAGTACTACCTAAAATGGGGCAGATAAAATACACTAACAGAACTACACCCAGAGAAGATATGAACATGTCTTTCGTATGAGTAAACAATCAAGGACAACTGAGACACTGATTAGTTAGACGAGCTCGAGTAGTGTCCATAAATTAATAAAAGAAATTTCATTATAGATATTACGTGTAGTGAAGCAGAAGCAGGCTGAATGATATTATTAATTTTAGTTCAAAAAAGTTCAACAACATACCCGTTATGCTCTGCATAACAAGCATCTTCGAGTAAGATTACTCTCATCTTCTGAAGTGTCGCAATCAAGGACGTAGGTTTTCAAATTTGATAACAACAGTACTGAAATAACATTGAAATGGAGGAACAATGGAAGTTACCTAAAGTTTTGGTTCTATTACTTACTTACTTAGATGGGGTTGTAGTTTGGGGTGAACCTGGGCCTTAATCACTTCAAGTTGGTTCAAGCCCTCTTCCACTTGTGCGCGCAACCTAAGGCATAGTCTTCCTATACTGCTTTGTCCTTCCATGTTGATTTGCTCTACATGTCCTAGTCAACTTAGGGGACTAAGGTGTATTTTTCTGACCGAGTTAATGTCATTTTACAGCTCGTAGAGGTCGCCGTTAGCCTTGTCCTCTAAAACCCCGTCAACGCAACCGGGGCCTAAAATCCCTCCAAGAATATCCTCATCCTCGTCCACTAACGTCCACACTTCTGCACTATTAAGCAGGACTGAGATGATGCGCTGATGTACGTATATAAATAGAGTCTCTATACTGTTTCTTGACGAGGTCTTGTGAGCATTTATGTAGCCATGGAGGCATCCATGATGCAAGAGTGGACTACTTAACTCCTTACAATGGCGCCCAACGAGGAGTTCGAACCAAATGACCCTGAGTCTTTATTATCACGATAATAGCTCTAACCGTCCTTCGAAGGAGCCAACTTCGATAGTACGCAACGTACAAACGATGACGACATCACAGGAAATGAAATGACAAATTTCTACTGATCTTTTTTTCTTAAAGGTGGCGACTGAGAGAAATTTCGTTCTAGGTGCTACCATCCACAGATCCGGCCAAAATGGTAGCGATTGGTCGCATTTATATTAGATGATATAAAGGTGGGTAGGACAACCTCAGTCGACAAAGTCAAGTCATAACGACATCGCTGTGTGATACTGGGAAATTCATTTCGTAAGTGAAGATCGGTAATAAGGATTAGGTTATAGTATTTACACAGTGATGATTATGGTCTTCCTGTTTCTTTCCCTCTTTCTTCTTTTATCTTTCTATCTTCCATTCTTTTAAATCTGTCCAAGTCAATTAATAGTAACATAGCTTCCTCTATAACTGTCCATGCTTTTGTTTGTTTTTTTTTTATAATTTTTGCACTAAGCAAAAGGGTAAGTTGAGTTGAGATGTTTGGAGTAGTGGTAAGTCCTATCCATAGTGACGAGAGTCGTCCACCTCTGCATCATGGATGGCTCCGTGGCTACTTAACTTCTTTCGGCCTTGAAGAAACAGCGATTAGCAGAAGTAACTCTTCGTTTTATTTCTGTTGAGATATCATTATAAGATTTAAAGTGGAGCCGAACTAGTCAGGGACTATCTTAAACCTGTCTATTCTGACTTTCTGTCCGATTCGTCGATGTTGTGTGCCTCTTCTTGTTGACAGTACTTAGTTTTGCTCTCATTCACGACTAGAGCAATTTTTGCCGCTTTAGTAGTTGTACAGACTTTTGGAAAATTGGGCCTCTGGTATTGACTTGGGAGTTACGCACAATTTTCTTAAGAATGATGTTGAAAAAGTTACATGACATCGCATCATCTTCACTAAATCCTTTTTTTTAGCATCAAAGCGAGCACTTTCTGTCATCATTCTGCACAATCTGACAAGTTTGGCAGGGATACGAAGACTAAATATGGCTCTATATGCTGCCATAAAATCGATAAAGTGATGGTTCGTGTCGCTTTGGATTTCCTTGGCTCTTTTCTAAGATATGCGGTAGTGTAAATATTTTGTCGATTGTGAAGTTACCGAGCCTAAAGCCGAACTAATAGCGGCCAATTGAATCGTTTATAAATAACTTTAGGTGTTTAGACAAGACGGCGGACAAGATCTTATAAGTGATGTTAGCACAGATAATAAATAGTATGTTCGAGTAGACATGTAGTAGACATCCGTGTCCGGACTAATTGTGACGTGTTGCTTAACCACAGTACTCTAGCTCAGTATGAAACTCTAACCGAGAAAACTTGAATTTGGTTATAAATAAAGATAAAAAAGTGCTTACTAATTTAAAATAAAAAATCAACTTTTTCAGTGTCTCTCCCTATTACGTGCTCTAAAGCCGCTGTTTCTAAAGGCCTTCTCTCTACACCCATCTAGTTGAATTCTCCGACTATAAAGCAATCCATCGACAATGCAACTCTTTCTCTTAATGCCGTAGATGAACATTTTACCAAACATATGGAACTATTTCGACGAGGCGTAACGGATGAATTAATTAATTAAGGAAAAAGTCTTCTTATCGAATGCTCCGATGAACCCACTCACAAGCTCAAATTTACTTACCGCAGCTACGACTTTATTCTGTTCTATCTATTTATATTTTGATTTTTTGAACTATTACGTCTCGTTCTATTAGATCAGTCTTTCTTTTATATTTATAATTTTTATTTTTGCTTTTATTAAACTCTTTGATTTGTTTTATCTATCATGCCTAGTTTTCAATTTCTATACACTTCTTTCAATTCATGTACAACGCCGTCTATTGAGCTACTTTCATCTACTTCTGAACATTCCTGGAGTATACTCATGGACTCTACTTTTACTTCGGAGAAGCCGATAGTTCTATGAACGGTGTGCAATTGTGAAATGGAGAGTTTCCAAACATTGTCACCCAGACTTACGACAATATCTCGCCGGAAGAAGTAAGGTGGATTTTGTAGTTTTTAAACATCCTAAAGGGACACTAAAACTCCTTCAATAGACAATGCATAGGCCAGGCAATGAAGATCGAATTCTCATAGAATCTAAAACCGATAAGTTGCGAAATACTATTTCGTTTGCTGTTGTCCAGCTCTAAAGTCTGACCATGCAAATGTAACCGAAGACTCGAAGCTGACTTAAATAAGCACTTGACACAAATAAGCACGAAGATTCGGTTTTGAAATCTTTGAAACGAAGTCAACAGTGATGTCAAAGATAAGAATAGTGTAACCTATTTTGAGGTGCGTGCTTGTATTTGCGACTATACGAGTATATGGCATACGGAGGACCAAAACAACATCTATGTATGTTATGTACAAAAGTCAATTTGACAACAGAAGCTTGGTTTGTGCTCATTTCCGAACCATCCCTAAGATAGCTCCCACGAGCTCCTTTATAAATCATAGGAACAATATCCTCTGAGATAGGAAAGAAATTTATTTTGAGCATATTTGGTCAACAAATCGTCAATTTAATTGACTAAATTGCCACTGCATTTTGGACCATTGCATTGGGCAGTAGTTCCGAACTATGATGAAACGAAAAAACGACATGAAGTGATTCCGAATTGCGATGAAACGAAAAAGCGATATGAAGTGGTTCCAAACTCCGATGAACTATTAAATCCTTAGTCTCCTTCGAAAAACAAGTTTCTTCCTAAAAATAAAATAAAATCAAGAAAAATCAATTACTTTCGGTATGTTATGGCTTTATTAGGAATACGATTTCATACAAGTGGCTGTCTTTGGCTCATGTGGACAAACCAATTTTCCAAGACGAATGGCTCGGACGGTGTTCGCTTTTAGGGCTTAAATCGTTTCTGGATTGTCAGCATAACATCGATCTTTAACGGCACCCCACAAAAAAAGTGTCGAGGAAAGTGTCACGTAAAAGTGTCAAAATAAAATATGATTAAAAAAAAACACTTCCTCTTTGGACCACTGTTTACTTCGTTTCGTTGCTTCACGAGGTTGTATCACTATTTCCACCAGCAGTGGTCCTATGTAGCCAATAAAGTTATTCCACTTTAAACTCTCCTTAACACCGATCTCGTTGTGAATGCTAACAATTCAATAAACTGACAGGAAACAGAGTGGGTAGCGCACGTGGTGTGGTAGCTCGGACAGAATGAAATATGTTGTGGGGGGGGGGTACGAAAAGGCTTCAGACTCGGAGTAGGGAACTAAAAGAGATAGGTTAATGTGCTTGGTGGGGCACTAACTCGGTCGGAATAAGCCATGAGCCCAGCGACATGGTTGAGCTAGTTTGACTAGTAACAATCAACCCTTCGTTATAAAGGGTCTTTCAAAAGTTGCGCCTACATGATTTTTTAAAGTAAGACACGTAAATACTTAGATCTGTTCTGGTGTTTTGATTGTTGTAAAAATATGGCTCTTAATAATTATGTGTGAAAAATAACATCATTTAAATATCCACCATAAGCACGTCTACAGGCTCTGATATGAACATCAACATTTTCAAGGACTCACTCACACATTACCGCATTAAGTTCATCAATTGCGGTCCGAATGTTGTTTTTCAGCTGTGCAATTGTTGTTGGCTTATACACATAGACTTTAGTTTTCAAAAAAAAAACAAAAAGAAAGTAATCTAATGGTGTTAAATCGCACGATCTACAATAGATGTCCAGTTTATTTCACCATTACTTGAAATTAATCGACTTAGAAACTTAGACCGCAATAGCTCAACGTTTGCACGGGTTATGTGGCTCATAGCTTCATCCTGTTGAAAATGAAGATCGTCTGTGTTTATTTTTTCGCTTTGAAGCCACAAAAAATCTTCCATCGATTATCTATAGCGCTTTCCATTGACAGTGCCAGCTCTTTCATTTGCATCTTTGAATAAAAATTGACCAATGATTCCACTAGCCCAAAAACCACACCAAACATTACATGTTTGATAATGTAATGATTTTTCTGAAATTATTCGCGGATTTTCTACTCCGCAGATGCCACAATTTTGTTTATTGACGAATTCATCCAATGTGAAATGAGCTTCATCACTAAAGATGATTTTGCGTGAAAAACCAGCATCTTGTTCTAACAACCAATTAAGGAAAGTTCTGCGTTGATTATCATCTATTGGCTTCAATTCTTGTGTTAATTGGATTTTGTAAGGATGCCATCGATGGATGAATGCCTACTGCTTTAGAGCGTCGTGATATTGATGTTGAAGATAAGATAACTTCCTTATTTGATGATGCAATAAAACAAAAAGTTAAACATTTAGATTTGTGGTTTACATCGTTTTAAAAAACATATCGGCTAAGTGACGCCCCCAATTGTTGAACTGAATTCTGCTGTTTCTTACCATACTCTCCAGCATATTGGCGGGTATGTTGGCCGATTCTTCCTGAATGTTTATTTTTAGATCGTCTAGAGTCTGTGGGCGGTTGGAATAGGCACAGGATGTCAAAAATCCCACAAAAAGAAGTCGCAGTTGGTCAAGTTGCTGAACGCGACGACCACTCCAAATCACCCCTCAGTTAGATGTGCTCTCGCAACACAGCCTTCGATACCCTTGAAGTAGGGCCGTTACTCCGTTCTATTGAAACCATATGTCCCCTAAGTCCATTTCATCAAGAGCAGATGCATGTTTGCACGCCGATCGCCGCAAAACTACAAGCCTTACTGCTTCGATGTTCTCAGGTACTCCAATGAAGTGTGAAATAACATAAATGCTTTTCCAGTAGGTGTAAATGAAGATGCAGAAAGGTCATATAATTTTTCAAAAATCAATTTAGATATATTTAGTGATTGCAGGAGGTTGAATTGGATCCTAATGTATACAACAGGTATCAACTCGAGCATTTTCACAATTTTATTCATACACAAACATGTGCCCATAAGAAGAAAACTTTCTAAAAAGATCAACATTCACTGACTTACATCAGATGCTTTAAGCCTTATTAATAGACGTAATCTCCTTTACGCAAGGTGAAGAAGATATACATAAATGTTGAGCCATTTACAATGAATAGACTACAATAAGAAATGCAGTTACAATATTAATTCGAAATAAGAAAAAGTCTTTTTACCAAAACAAGTTCAACTCAGTCGATTCGACCTCAAAATTTTGGAAGAACATTCGAGAGATGGCACTGAGGTCTGCCAAAGAATCAAACTGCAATGCACTTACTTTTCAGACCATTCCTACAACCACTGACCACCGCCATGAAGAAACATACGTTTTTACTTTCCAGACTTTAGGGGTCCCTTTAGGTGTCCCTCAAGGTTCTGTACTGGATACTTTACTGTTTTCATGTTTCACTAATAACATACCTAAATGTGTTACGACCTGTGAACATCATGTGCATGCTGATGATGTCCAATATATTCGTTGTTACCAAAATCACTTAAAAACTAAGGGTTAGATAATATGTATTAATCAAACAAATTAATCAATTAATCAAAGAAATTCACACCTGGTCTTTAAATAATGGGCTTAGTCTCAATCCAGCAAAAACTAAATTTAGGATCATTAACTGAAGCAGAAAAGTCAAAGTGTTCCCTCTTCGTACATATACATACATACTTCCGTAAAAGCTTGAATTGGAATATTCACGTAAACAAAGTTGTATTGAAGTTCTACGACAAATTATGTTCCGACGAGTGTTAAGCTTAAGCTTGTTAAAGCATTCATTTTACCACTATTTCTTTATGGATGTGCAATTTATTCTGGCATGGATTACTCATCCTAAATGAAACTTATCGTGGCATAAAACAGTTGCGCGAGATATATTTTTAATATAGGGGTTTCCAATAAGGATTTGACAACTTCTATTTTTTTAAATAAAACGCAAACCATTTGAGATATTTCAAAAACTTTATTATCGGCTTGAAGTACAATCAAAACATTTATGAATGGAACTCGACTTCGTTCATATGGCCACCGCGGCCATACGTTTGCAGCGGTCGATCCGTTGCACCCAATTTTCAACAACTCGGCCACACATTTCGGTCGCTATTTCGCGTTCAATGTTGGCTCTGAGCTCTTCCAACGTTGTCGGCGTGTTGACATAAACCAATGACTTAACGTAGCCCCACCGAAAATAGTCAAGCGGCGTTAAATCGCAAGAACGAGGCGGCCAATCGACTGGCCCATTTCTTGAGATAACTCGCTCACCATACTTACTCTTCAATAAATCAATTGTAGCGTGTGCTGTGTGGCTTGTGGCATCATCCTGTTGAAACCACATGTCGTCCAAGTCCATATCTTCCAATTCGGGCCAAAAATATTCGGTGATCATGGCGCGATAACGCTGACCATTCACAGTAACGTGACGATCGTTATCGTCGACGAAAAAATATGGACCAATAACGCCGCTGGCATGCAAACCGCACCAAACAGTTATTTTTTGTAGATGAAGTGGTGATTCATGAAGCACATGTGGATTTTCACCCGACCAATAACGCATATTGTGCTTATTGACGAACCCATTGAGCCAAAAATGAGCTTCGTCACTGAAGATGATTTTGCGATGAAATTCATCATCTTGGCGCATCTTCTCCAGAACCCAATCGGAGAACGTATGTATGTCGCTTCAAATGGTCCATCGGCTTGAATTCTTGAGTCAGCTTAATCTTGTATGGGTTTAAACTTAGATCCTTACGCAAAATACGCCATAATGTGGTCTGAGCGATGCCTAATTCTTGAGAACGCCATGGAATTGACTGATTTGGATAGTTTGCTACGGACGTCTGAACGGCAGCTATATTTTCGACACTTCGACCAACCCGTTGTTTCACTGACACGGCAACATCACACAACGAATATGTAGACTCAAATGTTTGCACTAAACTTGTTATTGCCTGTCTACTAGGGCGAGAATTACGACTGAAAATTGGAGTTAACGCTCTTAAAGTTACAGTCACCGACTCCGAATTTCGGGAGAAAATTTTTATAAATTGCAGACGTTGCTCGTTCGTGTGCTTTACCATGATTAAAATGTTGAGTTTACTGAATAAATTGGCAGTGACAGTTTGATGATTAGTGGAGGAGTGCGTTCACAAATTAAATTCAAAGTTTTCAAGTCCCTATTGGAAAACCCTTTATAAAAAGGTCTGATCACATTTCTGAATTTACAAAAAAAAAACAAAACAGACTGTTCATTAATATGTAGCTCTAATCAACTATAGAACAATTCAACTATTTAAAAAAAAAAAGAGAAGAAAAAGTACTTGGCGAAGAATGGTCGGAGAGGAATCAGCACAACTGGGGAAGAGTTGGAGAGAGCTAGTATACATCTCCAGAAACCGTACACGATGGCGCGTAGGAGTGGAGGCCCTACGCCACGCAAGGGGAACCTCACGAACATAATAGGTCGGAGGACCTAAGCGATAGTAAGTACTCGTAGTATTGCCAAGTCTAATCAGCAATAATGAATAAATTAATGAATTTCTGATTTCGACGGAACATTTTAAGTAGCGTACAAGTGTATCAAATTAGCGACTTAAACTTGGTTTAAAAATATGAACAGTAATTTTTCGCCATCTAAACTGATCTTTGTACCCTCCGACGTCAATGAGGCGACATTATATTTTAGTATAAGTACATTTCTTCACAAACAACATTCAGTGCAGGTTTTTCCAATGTAAATCACACAAGTAAATCATATCGAAGGATTACTCGAACTGTTTATAATGGACAGGAAATGGATTGACTTCGAACTTTTATAGCGTCGGATTTGAGTCTGAGTGGTTTTGTCATAACTAAAGCAACTAAGTTGAAGTGGACCTACAGACGAAGGACACATGCTCCAAAAGCTGTACTGTCGTTGGTAAGTACGTAAACAAGGCAGATGGAACAAATAGAGTGTCGCCTTAGGCTTGTTGTTATTTATTTCCATGCATACACATTCTGCTATACCAGTTCTTCGGGAATTTGTGATTTTATTTGTTTCTTGTGTTTCTCTAGATAATGAGAATTTTGAATTCGAATTGAATAACATATTTTGCTACGATTCAATGATAAGACTCAGCATTTTGAATTTTTTTTTGTTATTTTACCTTATTTAAATTGATTGGAAATTTTTTAGGTTTTCTTACTGAATACAGAAAATTGTCTAAAATTGAAGTCAAGAAGTGATTAAGCTAATAGGAGTGTTTTTTGTTTTAAATCGTTAGATACTTATTTAATAATAACAAGATGATTGTGGATGTGTTGAACTGACCTTCAAAAAACGGATCAAAAGGACTGGCGTTTGATTTGACTTAACTTATGCAGTTGGTAGTCATCTTGGGACGTGAGTTATTACCATCTTGTCGTTGCCTAATTTGCTGCCCCTTTTGGGATATTTGGTATTCCGTCTTAGGTAGGCATAATTCAACTGACAAATTTAAAACCTTCTCCATGAAATTAGGTTTGATTTGTTATATTAAAGTAACAAGCTTACTCAAGACAGAGAATACCCATGGTGATAGCGTAAAATCGAGCTTTAGCACAGATTTTCTCTTCGTCCTTACAGACGTTGCAAATTTGTTATATGGGAAGCCCATTCTATTGGTATGTCTCTCAATTATGTAATGGATGATGGCCTCTAGAATGTCAATATGAGATTTTTTTGCAGCCCTTTGCGAGTCCTCTGCTTAACAAATTTTGCCAAATCAACACCTGCCATTACATTAGTGAGTTAACATTCGGCGAGTGGCATATCTTAGTGCTCTTCATTTTACCCGGGTAATACCCATACTAAACAAACAAAATACTAAACAAATAATAATTAATATATATAATAATAATGCAGATAATACCCATGTTCGGGGGTATCCGGCAATGTAAGCTATCTGGTACCCGACAAGTATTGTAATAGAAATACAATATCTATTTAACATGCATTGACAACGAATTGTAATTTAAGTAAGTAGCTACTCATAAGTTCGGATTAATTTCGTCCACATTTTTAAACTAGTCCCGCCCACGGGTCTTCACCGACATCAAATTTCTCCACTATTAGCTTTAGTACGAGCTCAAAAAAATTCTGTTTACATGATCGAAGATGTTTTTATTAGCTTCTCGTTAGCTTCTAGACTTTATTCTAAATATCGTGTTTAAGTATTATGGAAATTTGTTACTACCGGGCAGTTTCTCGGTAGCATCCGGCGCGGCATTATTAATTTCAAGTGTCAAAACATAAAATGAGTGAAAGAAGAAAAAGCTGGGTTTAGCGGTTTTGCACATTAGTCAGTGAGATAAGAAAGATGAATAAACATCTCATATATTTCCAGAGATTCAATCGCCATCAGGCAAGACATATTGACAACGATGGACATTAAGATTTTCTGCGGTTTGTAGACAACGGCACAGACCTCTTTAATCCCTTTAATAAATATAAACTGGTTTTATCCCAGTTGCGGTCTAAATACGGTTTATGTTCATACACTTGCTATGTTTTGGGTCATTTTATGACCCAACGATCCGCTGTGTAATGGCTAAAAAAGCATTGAATATCTTAAATCATATTAGTGGAACGTATTAAAAGTTGATCAAAAAGGTCCCGGAATAACCATCGTGTGGCGCTCCCATAGTTCCGATTTGAGTTCTGTTTTTTTTTTGTTAAGTTGGTAAATCTGTTGTCGACATTCCCTCTTAGCGCCATAGCTTGACATTTGCAAAAGTTAGGTAGCCAAGAGTACATCTATCTCTGTGTGTGTTGGCGATTTTTTACAATTTTAGGAATGATTTAAATTTGCAACAATAACCTTGTATTAAATTTTGCGTAATGTTGGAAAAGTGTTTCGGCAACGATTCTCTAAAGAAAACGGTCGTTTACCAGTGGCACGAGCGGTTCAGAAGTAGTCGTGAGTCAATCGAAGATGATGAACTCAGTGGCAGACCACCGACATCGAAAACCGACGAAAACATTGATGGAGTAAAAGGAATGTTGGTCAATAACCGAAAATTAACCATCAGAGAGATAGCGGAGGACTTGAACATTGCTTATGGATCCGTCCAAGACGTTTTGGCTAATGATGTGGGTTTCCGTCGAGTAGCAGCAAAGTTTGTGCCAAAAGATCTAAATTTCATGCAAAAAAGAGACCGTGTTGACGTCGCAAAAGAGATGATTTGCGAGGCTCAATCCGATCCCACATTCATCAAAAGGATTATTACTAGAGACGAGACGTGGGTTTATAAGTACGACGCGCAATCCAGACATCAGGCAAGTGTCACCAAATGAGTCAAGACCAAAAAACCACGTCGTTTTCAGTCAAAAAGAAGGCAATGCTCACGGTTTTCATGGATTACAACGGTGTAGCGCATCATGAATTTTTTGCCATAAGGCCAGACAGTAAACAAAGAGTATTATTTGGGCGTTATGAGACGTTTGCGTGAAGCAATTCGCCGAAAGAGACCAGAATTGTGGGTGATAACGCACCATGATAACACACCGTCGCACAGTGCCATCATTATTCGTAATTTTTTGACGAAAAATGCAAGAAATATTATCCAGCAGCCACCGAATTCACCTGATTTGAATCCCTGGGACTTCTTTCTGTTCAATTGAGTTAAAAAACCACTACGGGGAACGCGTTTCGACAGCCGAGAGGAAGTAATGGAAAAATCGCAGGAAGCACTGATTTACATACCGAAAACCGAATATAAATAATGTTTCAAGGATTGGATCAAGCGCTGGCATAAGTGTGTTGCACCGATGGGGATTACTTTGAAGGGGACAATATAGATTTAAATGAATACACTTGTATTTTTATAATTCCTTTTTGATCAATTTGGTATTATATTTTCTTGTATTTATTTTAGTGCCGAATCTGTGAGTTCTACGCCTTCTTCGTCGAACACTTTAAGACTTATGACTAATACAACTTCCACCGGCAAGAAAAATCGCAAGCAACAGCCTACATGATATCTGTAAAAGGACTGCCAATTTCATTTGTTGAAAGCTATGGATTTAAGAATTTTATGTTTGTTGTTGAACCCAATTACGAACTTCTCGCAGCTTCAACTATTTTGCAGCTGTTATAAAGGGTATTTATTTTAGAGGTTTGGTTTTTAAACTGGCAGCAGTGCTGCTACAGATTGTCAATTTGACAGTTGAAATCTAATTTTTGGTTAGTACGTTTCTCCATTTTCCAATGAATAGATTAACGCCAGAATAACGCGTGCAAAGTTTTGCATACTTATTGTATTTTGAAAACCATTTTACGGTCGTCATAACGGTCCATCTGAGCAAGTTATTCGGAACACGATGAATCGTTTTCGCACCGCAAACACTTTAGTAGATAATACACATCCCCAAAGATGACAAACAGTGCGAACAGAAGAAGTTATTGCCGTTGTGGAGTGCAGTTTTGAGGAGAATCCGAATGAGTCGATTCGCCATCGTGCACAGCAATTAGAGCTATATCCATCCAGTTTGTGGAAGATTTTACGGAAAAATCTTGGCTTAAAAGCTTATAAGATGTAACTTGTGCAAGAATTGAAACCGCGTGACCATTATACGCGTTGTAGGTTCGGTGAATGGACCGAAAACATGATTCAGCTTTGTCTTCATTTTCAACGCACAATTTTGTTCTCCGATGAGGATTATTTTTTGTGAAATGGATATGTAAATAAGCAAAATTGGCGAGTTTTGAGTGGAGAAAACCCAGAAGCTTTTGTCGAGATGCCCTTACAACCATTCAAACTCACTGTTTGGTGTGATTTATGGGCTGGTGGAATCATCGGCTCATATTTCTTTAAGGACGATGCCGGCCAGAATGTTACCGTCAATGGAGAGCGCTATAGAAACATGATTTCTGAGAGTTTTACTTTCAACAAGATGGCGCAACATGCAACACGGCGCGCGACACCATCAATTTATTGCGGGAAACATTTGCTGTGCGCATAATTTCGCGCACTTAGATTACTTTCTTTGCTGGTATGTGAAGCCACTAGTCTATGCCGATAAACCAGGGACATTGCACGATTTGGAAGTCAGCATCCGCAGTGTTATTGCTGATATACGGCCCCAGTTTCTCGTTAAATTTGTCGAGAATTGACTCCACAATTGCGCTTTATTCGAGCTATCCGTGGAGCGCATATGCCCGATATCATATTCAAACACTAATGGCATAAAATTATCTATTAAATAAAGCTAATAGCATAGATTTTAACATTAGCTTCAAGTGTTTCATTTCATATTATCAGATTCATGACAAAATACAAAATGCGCTAGGTTCGGTATCCTTCGTAGCTTTAACTACAGGCGGTTGGTCGCCCAGAGCTTAGGACTCGTGTATATAGGTTACCCTGCACTATGTTAATGATGACTGGGAATTAAAAAAATATACAATACATTGTGTGTTGAATATATGTATGTAGAAAAGGCACACTGTAGAAAATTTAGCTATTTCAGAAATCTTGATAAAACTTAAAAATTTAAAAGGAAAAGTGCATACATTTGTATGGGATAATACTGTGAATGTTGTATCTTCAGTTCATTATGTTGAAGAAGTTCAGAATACATAGTATTTGCTGTGCAGCACGCATGTTACAAATGTGTGTAAAAAGTGACTTGCAATCAGTGGAATCATACTCAGTTGTATTGAAAAAAATAAGCATTTTAGTAAATTATTTCCATCATTCTAATATTGCAGATTCCGTTTTTTAATGTGTGAAAGGCTCTAGCAAATCGAAGTGCTATTATTGCGGCTTTACCAAATAGAGACATTACATC
This sequence comes from Volucella bombylans, assembly GCA_949129095.1. Taxonomy (NCBI): domain Eukaryota; kingdom Metazoa; phylum Arthropoda; class Insecta; order Diptera; family Syrphidae; genus Volucella; species Volucella bombylans. The sequence continues at coordinate 81,297,100 of OX422144.1, forward strand.
TTCAACATTGGCTCTGAAACTTTAAGTAAGTGTAAGAGAATAGTCACAAATAGAAGCGATGGTTAAAATCTTGAAGTCATTCCAAGTTACAACAACATTACTTTGCGAAGAAAATATAACAATTTCCATTCTACGATCGTTTATAAGTTGACTAATTTATATACACCTAAAAGCAAACATCGAAGATGATGAAAATATTGTCAGCTTCATGGGAATCATGAAAGAAAGCTTGCAGCGCAGGTTCAAAATGGGTAGGCAGGAATTCGAAGAAGTTCTCGCAGAACAAGTTTCTTATTTTTTGGATCTAAGACATAAAAATTTGGAAGTCAAGGTTGAAGAAGTGAGAGAACTTGTTAGAAAACATGTGCGCAACTTGGTAGAAAATTCTTTGTCCATCGAGAGTAGAGAAGTTGTAAGTCAAAGATGTAGTGTCATGGATTTGTTATTAGAAGCCAAATCAGATGATTAAGACGTTAATTAGTTCGATATACATCTGTGTGAACCACAGTTAAACCACAATGTTCCAGACCCATTAAAATGGTGGAAAAATAATGCAGCAAAATATCCAAACCTGGCGAAAAAATATTTATGCGTGCCAGCGACATCGGTGTCTTCAGAACGTTGTTTCCCCGCTGCAGGAAACATTGTTACACCCAAACGATGTTGTCTCAACTTAAGCAAACCAGCGTCAATTTCCTACAGTTACTTTAAATGTCGGGATTAGTTTGATAAAGTAACCGAAATTTGGCATGATTTCCAATGGCACGCCTCTGTCATGACTAATAACGATCGATTTGAAATTCTGTATCACCTCAAGCCCGATCTTCACCAAAAAAGGTTATGAGGACAATTTGGTGGACATCGAAAGGACTAATCCACCTTTCATTTCTTCAACCATTAGAAACAATCAAATACGCTATCAAATACTGTGAGGAAATCGACATATTGTATGCCAAATTGGCTGAAAAGCAACCTGTTCTGGTCAATAGGCACGGTCCGATCCATTTGCATGACAATGCTAGAACCCGTACCTCACAAGTAACGATTCAAAAACTGTTGCAGTTGGGATTTAAAATTCTTCCGCACCCACCGTACTGTCCTGATATTACCATCTTTTCCGCAATCTGGATTTTGCCGGCAGAAGGTCTTCCGGAACCGAGCAGAGGTCATAAAAGCCTTTGAAGATTGCATTGCCTCAAAAAGTCAGCACTTCTACGAAGAAGGAATATTTGACCTTGTATCACGTTGGAGGAATGTCATAGATGCCAACAGATCCTATTTTGATTGAATAAAAATGTACGGGAAAATAATATTGGCTTTTAAATTTTTACTATAAAATCGGCCTCGGAAGTGGATCAGCTCAGATTTACCAACAATGAACAATAATGAACAATGAATGGCAGAATCCGAAACCCCACCCTGTAATAACGGTTTCACAGGATAGCGAGCCTCTTGACTTTTTTTAACTTTTCATGTGTGAAGACATAATTACGCACATCGTCAACAATAGCGTTACATCAGCACTAGTTTTTCTGTAACATCCAGCGAGGTATATTGTTTTATTGGAATCCACATCTTGAGTGGTTATGCGCCACTTCCAAGACGTCGGATGTATTGGGAAATGAACGAGGATACACACAACATCCTTGTGTCCATGAGTCGGTGAGGCGCAATCGATTTGAGGAGATATTTCGATATTTGCATGTCGCAGATAATGAAAGCCTACCTCAGGGTGACAAAATGGCCAAGGTTCGTTCAATATTTGATCATTTGAATGTACAATTTGTGTTGTATGCTCCAATTGAGAAAAATATCAGCATTGATGAGTCCATGGTTCCTTACATATTCGATGTAAGCCCATTCGGTTTGGCTTCAAAGCTTAGGTGGCAGCTACACGCCTAGTATACTGTCTACAAGCAGATATGTATCAGGGACACTCTGAAAGAACGAATGCAGGAATGAGACTGGGTGAACATGTTGTTACAAAGCTTACTGGGATCATACAGAAAGCGTTTCCAGATACTCAGTTTTAAATATTTTGCGACAATTTTTTTATATCTCCAATGATTGTTAGCAACTTGAGAGAACAAAATGTAAAATTCAGTGGAACATTTCGCCAAAATCGAGTTGACAATTGCCCTCTTTTGCTTTTATGATTTCAAGCTTGACGCAAATGAGAACATATATGCTGTTAGGTGGAATGATAATAGTGTGGTAACACTGTTGTCAAATGAGTATGGTGTCCATCCTGTACAAAAAGCCAAAAGATATTCGGTGGCGGCTAAAGCAAGAATAGGTATTGATCAACCAAATGTCATTAGCCAGTATTATAAGTTAATGGGGGGATATACGGACGAAATTCCAATGTAGGAGCATAAGTGTCAAAAAGTGGTACATGCCTATATTATTTTGGCTGATTGACGTAACAATTAATAACCGTGTTCTAGTCGCCAAATCACATGGACCAAATATCAACACTTGGAGTTCCGTCACAGTATCGCCAGATCCTTACTCCTAAAACACGGAACAATAAGATCGCAACCTGTACCCGTGCAAAATAATGCAAGAACCGCTTCTGCTTCCGTTCGCAAAACATCATCGGATCATCTGATTCTTACAGGCCAAAATCGCAGACGATGTGCACTTTGGAAATATAAAACCACCAAAATATGCAGAAAATGCAATGTCAATATTCATGACAAGTGTATTGTCGAATTCCATTCCTAAAATAATATGTAATGTATGTACAATATTATGTAATATTTGTAATAAAAATACATTTGCTTTCACTTGTTTATGTTTCTCTTACATAGTTTTTTCCCTCAATTCATTTCTTGCATATAAGAGCCATATTTGCCCAAGGGGTTGTTTACGATGCATGCCAAAAATACACTTCTAAGTTACAATAACGTAAAATAGACTTTATATTTAGTTGCTTATACATTCAAATAGACCAGAATAACCAAAAATGATAAGTTTTTTTTGAAAAAAATAGTTCTGGGCATATATGGGTTAATCTATGGTTAAGGTTGGTTTTATATACATATTTTTAATTTTATACGATTTTTTATTGCAATGCTTTACAACATTGCAACATTGGGGCAGTTTTGCCCCAAATGGAATAATCATCATATACAATTTTCTTCTCTCTTTTTATTTACACTTAAGCTGGCAGCAATTCAATTAGAATTCTTTTTTTTTACTTTTTTTATGAACGTGTTTCTATTTTTAGTCAATTTCTAATTACTCGTATTACGATGAAATGAAATTCTCTGAAAAATGTTGGTGAAATTATCGAAAAAATAGAATTCCTCGACTTTGATTTATGGAATCCAGAAATAAACTTCTGTGGAAAAGGAAATGAAGAAAGTAAATCAAAAGAAATTTTGGTTAGTCAATGTTTAGGAAGCAATTTAGAAAATAAATGGTAAATAGTGTACAACTGCCCTTGTTCTATTTGTTTCTAAAAAAAAGAAAGTTTCAGTCATGAAGATGTTAGGAAACCTGTCATGTGATAGGTGAATGAGAATGACAATTGTTTTCTTTTTCTTTTATAATGAGTGCGCGCTCAAGGGGTTTGTATACCCTTAAAATATTTCTACGCAGCGCGGGCAAAGGAAAGAAAAGAGAGGTACCGATGTACATTGTTTTTAAATGTTTGCAAGTTATAATGACCAGGAAATATAGAGTTCGGCAGGGCATTCCATAAGTGATTTGTACGGCTTAGGAACAAATCATGATATTTCAAAGTACGTCCGAAAATGGGCTTGAGGGTATACTGATGAATGGGCAGAACGCTAGTGGCGATTTCAGTGGGACAGTGAGAAGTGAGACAGGAGACATTAGGTCAGTGTTCGAGGGTGTCAATTGATTGACTGATATTAGTATCATCTATAAGTCTTATCGTACGTTTTTAGATCCCATCTAGCAGGTGCAGAGATATTTTAGGAGTACCTGACCAGATGTGGGCATTGTACTCCAATTTTGGGAGAACGAATACCTTATATAATGAGGCCATATCGAAGGGGCTAAAATATTTGTTACATCGCTTGAGGAAACTTAGACATTTCGCAGCATTTTTAGCGACATCAAATATGTGGTCTTTCCAAGGTAAGTTGTCATTGACACACATACCGAGAATGGAAAGTTTTTCGGTTTCGACGATGCAAGTGCAATTCATGGATAACGGCTGGGTGCTTAAATTTGGCTTTAACGACAGCATTGTGTTTTGGAAGCATTAAATTCCACTCTGTTGATAGTTCCCCAATGGGTTATGCTGGTGATATTGGAATTTAATGTGCTTAGCATACGCTACCGTTCTCGTTCTACAGCCGAAAAGCAGGACCGTGAGTCCGGGAATGAATATGAAAAGCAGAGAGTGCTGTCATCAGCAAAGGAATATATTCGATTAGAAGTAGCAGACAAGACATGGGTGGCCGTGGCTCAAGTGGTAGTTCAAAATTGGAAGGTTCGGTGTACGAATTCCAGCCTCGTCTAAAGACATTCTTTTTTTCAGGCAACATAATTCAAGTAAGACGAATGGTTGCTTCTAATACAACAACAAATCCAATTACACTAATATGGTAATTTAGTCTCCCCATTAAATGTTGGATGCCACCCATGAAGCGAAATAACCACTGAGCCCAAAAATCTTTCTTTCTCTCTCTGTCCCATTTTCCTAAAAACTTAGCACGTGCTCAGGCATTCTAAGTGTATTAGTACCCACTTGAGTGTAAAGTTCTTTAAAAAAAACAAAAGACAGAATGGAGCCCTGGGGCAAAAAGCATTTATTTTGTGAATATAAGACTTGAAACCGTCCAAGACAACTTGAATTGAGCGTTCCGAAAGGTAATTTCTAATCCATTGAAGAAGAGAGTTATCGATCCCAAAAGCACGCATTTTCGACAACAGAGCCTGATGCCAAACTCTGTTAAATGTCTTAGAAATATCAAGTGCAAAAATTTTGCTTTCTCCAGATTGTTGTTTGCTTTGGTTCCAATTGTCGCTGAGACATACTATCAAATCACCAGTGGACCTGTCGCTACGAAAACTATACTGCCGGTCATTATTAAGTTTCCGCGTTTCGAGATATTTCAGTAGCTGACGGCTTATCAGCGTTTATCAGGATGTAAGTGCAATGGGTCTGTAGGAGGAGACGGAAGAAGAAGAAATACTGTTTTCCATCTGCTCGGAAAGAGTCCTAAAGAGTAGGATTGATGAGAAAGCTTAAGCAGTGTTTTTGCAAGCGTGGAGCAACACGTCTTCAGAAGAAAGGGAGGTATACCATCTGGACCAGCCGATTTGTGAATGTTGAGATTTTTAAATACTCTTGATACTACACGAGTGCGAAAGTTGATTCGTCACATTGAAGATTCGACACACTCAAGTTTAGACAAAGCACAATCTGGGAGTGTTGAGCTGGCCGCAAAGTGTGCAGCAAGCAGATTGGCCTTATCCAAAGAGCTGACAGCTGGAATGTCATTCTAAATGAACGCTGGGGTGGAGGATGAGGCAGTATTTCTAATGTTTTTGACGAACGACCAACAATTTTCACTGCCTTTGGAATACTGAATTATTTTTTGCCTCAGTTTTTAGTCGTATTGAAATTTGACACGATGAAGAAAGGCGTTGCAGTCATTTCTGGCTCGTTTGAACTTTTTTCGGTTTTCCTCGGTCGGGTTGGTCTCGAAGGACCGAACAAATATTTCTCCAACCCTGACGGCCTCTTTATAGCTCGAGTCGTACATGCCTTTTCTTTTGATTTGATACCCTTCATCTGACGATTGATAAAGGATCTCATTCCAAAGAGAATTGTGTCTATGATCATATCAGCAGCGGTATCCACGTCGTTATCGAGGAGGTGCCGTGAAATAATGCCTTTGGGACATTGCAGTTTTTTTTTGCCAAATTGGTTATATTTCACTTGGCCTTATTTCACAGCACCTATCGAGGAAACATAACGACCAGTTAAAATTCCTAAAGAAGCTGTTAAGACCGCTCCAGTTGGCTTTATCGTATTGCCATACGGTTCTTTAAGGAATTTTTTCTCTAACTGTCAGCGTACCAGAAATTAGGTGATATGACACAATGCATGGTCCGAAGAGCCTAGAGGGGAGAGCACATCAACGGTGAACTTATCAGGGTGAGAAGTTAAAAACAAGCCCAAGGTGTTGGCGGTATGACTATCAACGTCTGATATTAGCCGTGGGCTCATTTGCAAGCTGCGTTAAGTTGTTTTCCGCAGCGAAGATCTCGACACACCGTCCTTCGGGACGGTGATTTCAGTATGAGGATACCGGAATAAAATTCTTTGAATGGAGTCAGACAGCGCATCAAACTCGTCAAAAGACGAATTGCTGTCCAGTTTGGGGCTTCTATAAATAAAGCAGTAGTGTATAATTTCCTTAAGGGGATATAATTTTAACCACACGAAGATGAATTCCGGATTGGAACACAGATCACATTGTGGTGGAGTTTGGTAAGCTACATCACTACGTACGTGAGATAAGAATAATGACACTATTTCGTAGCCAGGTAACTTCTGATCAGAATGGTCTGAGAGATGTGGGCTGGGATCTACCTGTGTTTCACAAAGTGCTAAAACAGCTGGTCTGTACTTATAGACTGACGTTGGTTTACCGAATCAAATTGCTGTAGGTGTTATGCCCTTACAACAATATGAAACAGTGTACCAGTTATTACGTACACTCAGTCACTGCTCGTACCGTATTGTAAATACAGTAACGGCAGTGATTCGGCAGTTTGTTTGGTGTTATTATTGGAACTACTTGTGTACTGGGCTCCCTGATTATAATGTGCAGAGTCGATGGTCTCTGTGGGAATAGTTACTCTACAATAGACCTTAGCATTGTCGGCCTTGATAATTGTGACGACCCACAGCTCTTGAAGTTAGTCATCATCATTGTGTACGCCGCCGTACCCCAACGATCTATGTCCGCTTCGTAGCCGTTTTTAGATCCCTTCTTGCCAGTCGGAATGTGTCTATTCGCTGCACTCTCCGCCGTGCTTGTAAGTTGTTTTACTCTGTGCAGCTCTTTTACGCTGTAGTTATAGTCATAGTGCGAGTGAGGTGATGCGATAAATTCTCCGTTGTTTCGCTGATATTCATTATTTCCGCTCTTTAATATCAATTATTGCGACCAGATGGTCACTGTGGGTATATTCATCGCTGACCGGACAGACTGTGTAGGGAGTTACTCATGAAAGTAATATCGATGATTGATCTCATTCCCGCTGTGATAAAAGTATTTGTTCGGCCATTGCATTCAATGCTTACATACAAGAATGCGAATGTTTCTAGTAGGATACGTCCCCTGGCATTGGTAAGCCTGAATTTTCCCAGGCATTAAAGTCTTCGCCTATAACCACTGCAAATCTTTCACGTGCATCTGCAGTTATGCTTTCTAGCATTGCCTGGAGTTCACTTCTAGATCAACTTGGCCGCATGTAGCAGCTGTAGAAGTTGGTCCCGTTTATTTATGCACACACACTTGCATATTGGAAGGCTTGTTTTTGTAGCATGTTTTGCATGCCTTGATTTATCACAGACTCAGATGTTGCTGTCGAGAGTTTTATATGGCTCGCTGATCAAATGATGTCTGCTGTACTACAGTGGTGTTAAGATTAGTCTGTATTATCTTCATGGTTGTTTGCTGGTAATGGCTCTTCTGAAAATTGGGCATTGGTTGTTGCCGGCTACATGGTTAGCGTTTTCCTGTTTGTCTTTCATGTGGGAATTTGTTGCAGTCTTTGGCTATATCACCACATCTTCTACATTGCTTGAAGTGCTCCATCTCATATTTGCATTGAGTTTCAGTGTGGCCGAATTCAAGGCATCTTAAATATGTAGTTAGGATTTTTCACTCCCGGACGCAACAGATTATCCATCTAATTTTGATTCTGACTGACTTTAGGATCTTCTATGCACTGCTTGCAGGCAAGTTAATCGTCGCAATTTGGGTGTGCCTATAGGCGTTTATCAGCCTAATTATGTCTGCATTTTCTATGTTATTCAGCTGATATTGCTGTCTGGCTGATTCGCAGATCTCTTCCTTCGTCGTGGCCTCTTCGATTTATTTTACTTCCAGAGTAATGCCTCTGATATTCGTAACTGAGCAATTTTGGGTCCACCTTAATTTTCTCCTTGGTAGGCCTTTCTTCTTCGTTTTGGATCCACTACCGTTTTTAGCCATGGCGAAGTCTGTGACAAGAAGAAGATAACCTCTTTAATAATATTGATTCAAAGCCGACGGTAGACAATTTGAAAAGGATTAACTGAAGGGATATTTTATCTGTAGTAATAACATGAATTATATTGCCATTTTCTTGGGCTACCAATTCAACCAAGTTTTTAATCTACCCCTCTGAAACCCATGCTGATTATATAACAGACTTACATTAAAAGCTTAGCTGTTCATATAAAATACTTTCGAATATTTTAGGTATGTGAGAAAGTTTAAAAATAGGACATTAATTAATTACTTCATTCTTCGTTCCCTTTTTGAGAACCGGGATTACGTAAGAGGTCTACCGAACTTGGGAAAATTCCTCTTGTGTAAAGCATGGGTGATAAACTGGGAGAGAAAGATTGGAAGCACGCTTTTTGAGAAATATCACGTTCAGACCGGCATAGGGTAAAAACTCATGATTAAGTTTTTTTTAACTCGTGTTTACAAAAGTAAAAGAAGTCCGGTAAGAAGGAGTTGTCTGCAAATGATTGCTTGGAAAAAGTTACAAAGTAGCTGGCAAGATTGTGTTATTTGGTAGATGATATACATGTTTTGGAAAGAAAACGAGGGAGGGTGATAAGGATACAAAGGATCGAAGTAACAACAGATAACCGACTAAATATCCGTTGAAAAAAGACGGATTCAACATCGACACGGAAGAAAATTAGTATACGAAATGAACCCTTGTGTCACAGCAGAGCTGCGACTTACTATAAAATTTCGTAGATTTGTATGTGAGCCTTCCTATTATACAAGTCAAAAGTACTATCCCGAAATTAAGCCTTCCTTAATTTTACGGACTACACTTCATGGTTGATCAGAGTAGACTTTAGTGGGATCTACGATAGAAAAAGGCCAGCTGCTTGATTATTCTTATCGAGCGCAATATATATATGCTGCTTAGAAAGGCTCAAATTGCATCCTATGTACTCTTACCTTTCAAAAATATAAATTTTGTCTTAATTAACAATTTAGTCAAATCTAAAAAAAAATATTTATTTTTCTTTCCGAACAGAGCACACCGACAAATAAGAAGTCCAATGATGTGTAAGCACTTCTGAGCACAATCTGAGGTCTGTGCAACTTTTCCGGCTCAATCTTCACACAACGAATAACGGACACCTGGAGCCAATGTCTAGAATGCTTCGTGAAGTTAACGATATTCTGCTTCTCTTCGACTACCATCTCAGCAAACTGTCCCTCAGGAACATTCTTATTTTCACCTATGCCTCATGTCCTAACTTTCTTTAACCGCTACCAACCTTTGGTTTTTAAGTGAAACTGTTAGTTTTAAGTTTTAATAAATCTAAGCTTTAATAAATCTGTCCGGGATTGACTCGGGCCGCAAATTAAATCAAAAATTAAATCATTTGTGTCCAACAAACGTAGGTGCTTTTCAAAAGCAGAGTTCCACGTCAATAAGCAGACTGCAGTCTTTCCTATTGAGGGACAGCTGGAAATATGCTTACCACCTATATACGTTGGGAAGCATTCGTTTGGTATGCAGGCAGTTAGTTATGTTCAATACGAAACCTAACAATGATATAAATGGAAACTCTCCCTTGGGATACAGACAGACCTATCGCAGGTTCGGGTCCTGAAAAAAACAACTTTGAGCCTTGTCCAGTAAGTTTTCATCGACGATTTCATTTCCCGTATCCCAGTGTGACAGGGACCCAAATAAGACTCAGTGAATTTCACCTACGGACTGTATTAAATAAAGTCTTGCATTTGCAAATTAAATTGGAAGATTCATCAAAGTCTTAGGCGCACTTTCGCTGTCGCCACAGATGAAGGTAATTCGCTTTATCTACCAATTCTTTACAATATAGCTTATTATGTATATCTCCGCTCGAAAGATAAACATTTTCTTCATTTCATTTAAATTTTATTCAAATTCAATTAAAAATAATACAAAATTCTTAAGAATAAAAGCGTTACAATGCGAAAAGAATAAAGTGACCATTCTTTGAAAGAAAAACGATCAGTGACGAATGGTCTGTTTGAAATTTTATAACTTAATTTCTGATGTGGGGTACAACAGAGAAAAATTAACAAAAATTTGCTTAAAAACTTCAATAATAATTTGTAAAAGAAAAAACAAAAATTGCATAACACATTGGTGGTATAAAAGAAAAACTTTTTTATCTTTTATCTATTGAAATATTTTGTAGCTCAGAACATTACGTAACTATATTTAAAAAGGATTCTATATGCCTGTAGTCAAGCGTGAATAACCATTTTTTAACAACTTTTAAAAAAGCACGGTAATTATGAGTTCTCCTAATAGGGAGCGGCACCTTATTAAAATATGTAGGGGCGGAAAATAAAAAGAAACGAGAAAAATGTGTTCTGCGTGCAATTGGTACACAAACAAGTGACATGTTATTGATGCTCAAATTGTATGATCTCGAGCATCTAGTGGCTAGATTCCCACTTTGTTTGAAAATTTCTCTTAAAACCTTAAAAACGTAGAGATGTCTTATAGGGAGAATACGAAGTACACAGAAAAGAGGCAATGAATGACTTAAACGGTTTTTCCTACTAATTATTCTTACAAGATGTTTTTGCGCAGTAAGTATGGACCCAAAATAACTTACATAAGCTCCTCCCCAACTCGAAAGGCCGTATTGCAGTTTTGAATTAACCAGACCATAATAAATCATGGTGAGAAAACTTTTTGAACAAATGGGTTGGAGTCGATACATCTTCCTGACAACGCTTCTTAAATGTGCCTGTACAGAAGATACTCGTATATGAGGTTTCCAGTTTAATTTAGAATCAATAAGCACTCCCAAGTATTTGAAGCAATCGACTTCTTCTATCTTAAAGCGACTTGGGGAACAACTGAGAGATGAAGAATAGTTTATCTTTATCACAGTTATGGCTTGACAAAGAGAACTTTTTGCACTCAGCAGCATGAAAAAACAGATTTGGATCGAAGAAAGCACCAAATCTTAAAGGACATTACTTTGGTTTTATCACTTAGCACAAGCTTATGCAATGTAAACCACTTTCTTAGAGTGTCCAAATCCTTTTCAATTTTTACGATGCAATCAAAGATAAAGGCCCCTTCGTAAGTAAACGCTATATCATCTGCAAAAGCAGAAGATAAACCATTGAATTTTTGCTCTAGAAGTGAGTTTATGTAAGTCAGAAACAAAAGAGATCCCAACACCGACCCTTGAGGTACACCATTATTTAATTTACGAAAATAGCTAAAACTACCATATTACAAACATTTTGCTGTCTCTCGAACAAATACGACCGAAACCAATCAAGAATTACACCCCTGAAACCGATGTTGTAGAGTATATTTAAAAGTAACTTGTGATCAACCATGTCAAACGCTTTTGTCATGTCAATGAAAAGGGCCATCATGGTCTTAGACTCGTTGATTCCTTTAAAAAGATTGCAACTGAAGTTCAAAATTTCATCTTCTGTTGAGAAGCCAGACCTAAAACCAAACTGTTTATTTGAAAAGAAATTATTTCAATTTAAGAACGAAACCATACGTTTTCTTATGAGTTTCTCAAATATTTTTGAGAAAGTTGAAAAAAGAGAAATCGGTCTGTACGAAGAAATAGATTTGCGGTTCCCTTTCTTAAAAAGAGGAATAACTTCTGCCCATTTCAGCTGACTTGGAAACACACCACTGTTAACACTAAAATTGAACAATTAACACAACACATCAATAACATACCAAGCAATTATTTTGAGAACAATAACAGAGATTCTATCACTTGTGCACGAACTTTTACTTTGCGTTGACATTATTAATTTCAAAATCTCAAAAGACGTAAACGGGTAGAAAACGAAACTATTTGTGACAATGCTTTCCTGTATGAGACCATTAGAAATGCTACAGGAGCAATTATCCTTAAGCGGAGTGGTAGGTTTTAGCTTATCAGAAATTTCAACAAAGTAATCATTGAAAGGGTCAGAAATATTTTCAATATTTTCAAATAAATTATAGACTCCATGAGGTTTTCTTTCTTTACCAAAGAACTGATTAACTTTTTTTTTTTTTTATAATTTACGCGCGCCTAAGATACCCTTTTACTGTTGCCTGGGCGCGGGCGGAAAGTTAGAAGGAGGAGAAAGGAAAATAGTTTTTGTAGTGGTTTGAAACTCAGGTGTGTTTGGTTTCTATGTTTGCTCTCCAGGGGTGGGAGTCCGAATAGGACGGAGAGTTTTTTCTTCACTCAGAGTGATTCGAGATATAATTCCCAGTATTTTTTTCATTGCTTGAAACTCTTATAACAGCCAAATCTACGTGTCAGTGTTATGCCTTCACACGCAGAATTTTTTTGTTTGAGTTCCAATTACAAATGAAAAACTGACTTGCCATGGGCAGGACTCGAACCTAGACCCTCCGAGTGAGAAGCGTTTTACTACTACCACTACACCACGGCCACCTTCCATTCTTGTTTAACATTACCTCTGGATCTGCACAGTCGCGAAGGATCTGGATATGGATCTGTCACGGGTCAGTGAAACAAGCTTTTTTATTTTATAGCAGAGTTTGGAATAGTACTTGTGAAGGCTGTGATTATGCGGATGTTTTTTGCATTTTACAGCGAGTTTGTTCTTGAACTTTATTTTATGTAATAACATTGTAGTCATCCGTGGCTTAAGAAATTTTTTAGGATTTGGCCTATTGAAGACTTCATAAGTACAAGCCTTAATATGACCACTTAGTATAGCGATGAAGTCGTCATATGCAGATGATACACTACATTTTAAAAACACTGTTTCCCAAAATTCTTGCTGAAGCCTCTCATATAAAAGTTCATAATTAATTTCGAGTTTTCGCCGACTGGAACTAGGATAGTCCAGTTTACCACATACATTTAAGGAACACATGCGATGATCTGTTAATTGAAAGTAATGAACTGCACCATAAAAAATTGTTTCGTTATTTATGTAATTTTGGTGGGGGCGAATGCCCCCATTTATTCGGCTTAATACAAGCTATAACTTACAAAATAAACTTAAACTAAAACTTAAAACTAAGGTTGGTTGGAGTGGTGAAGGAGAACAGATTTGAGGTAGAAAGTGGTGCGGTGAAAGTCAAAGACGGTAGGGTTTGAGTTGATTTGACGTAGCATACGGGAGATTGGTTCGTTCGCGCCATAGGAGGTGTGGTGGGTTGGTGGATAGAAGAGTCGAGGGGTACATAGATTACGAGGGTTAGTGTTGAGGAAAATGGAGTTGTGAAGGGACGCGCATTCAACGTGACCTGAAAGGAGTCGATGAATGAAGAGAAAGTCTGCTGCATCTCTGCGATCTTCGAGGGTGTTTAAGTTGATAAGGTTGGCAGATTAAAAGGATCGTCCCAGGGCATACCTCGAAGAGCAAATCGAAGAAAACGACGCTGAATGCTTTCAATTCTCGAGATATGAACACGATGATATGGGGACCATACTTGACTGGCGTACTCTAGGAGGGGGGCGAACAAAGGTAATATAGAGGTACCTGGTCACGTATGGGTTGGTGAATTCTTTGGACCACCGTTTTACAAAACCTAGTGCAGAGTTGGCTTTGAGGATTATCTCATCCATATGTAAACGGATGTTGAGCTCGCTGTCACACAAAATGCCGAGGTCGTGAAGAGACTGTACGGAGGAGATAGGTTGGTTATGGAGAAGATAGAGTCGGGGAGGAGATTGGTTCCGCTTATGTGAGAAGGTGATGGATTGGCATTTGGCATTTGGCGATGTTAAGTTCCAAAGAATTTTTGAGGAACCAGATCGAGAAACTATCAAGATCTGTTGAAGGAGGAAAGAGTCATGGGGAGAGGAAATGGTTTTGAAAAATTTGGTATCGTCGGCGTAAAGGGAGACAGACGAGTGTTTGATGATCATATCGAGATCATTTGTGGTTAATATAAAAAGAAGGGGACCGAGATGGCTGCCTTGTGGAACTCCAGAGGTGGCCAAAAATGGAGCGGACTGGGCTGACCTAAAACGAACACTGTAAAAACGGTTTTCGAGGTAAGAGGATATCCATTTTAACAATATGAGTTCACAGCCGAGGGCAGACAATTTAAAGATAATTAACCGATGAGAGATTTTATCGAAGGCTTTGCTAAAATCGGTTGCAACTACATCGACTTCATTGCCATTCTCTAGGGCAGAGAGGGCAAAGGATACGAATTCAACGAGATTTGTGGTGGTTGACCTACCCTTTAAGAAGCCATGTTGTCTAGGGGATATAAGTGATTTGCATTGGAAGCTTAGAGCTTCATACAAAATACTTTCGAAGAGTTTGGGTATATGGGAGAGTTTAGCGATGGGACGATATTTGGTTATTTCATTCTTTGATCCTTTCTTGTGGATCGGGGTTATAAAGGAGGTTTTCCAAACCTGAGGAAATTCTCCTTGTGAAAGGGATAGACGGAAGAGATTAGAAAGGGCAAGGGAAAGAGAGGAAAAACATTTTTTAAGAAATATGGCAGGGAGGCCATCTGGGCCGGGGTGAATTCGTCATTGAGTTGGTGTAATTTATATTCGATATAAGACGGGTCCAAAATATGAGAAAGAAGTGGGCCATTGGAGAAGTTCAGTAGGTAACTAAAATAGGATGGATCTGGTACAAAGGAGTCGTTGGTGAAGGATTGTTTAAAAAATGTGGCAAATAGGTTGGCAATGGTGAGTGGAGCGTTTGATTGCCTGTTGTTGAAAGAGAGGGAAGGGGGGTAACCATCGGACTTTCTTTTGTAGTTAACAAATTGGAAAAAGGACTTAGGGTGGTTTATAAGGTTGACTTGCGCATTGTTAAGGTAGCGCTGGTAAAGGGAATCGTAAAGCTCGGTGAAATGAAGATAAGCACCAAGATAGTTGGAATAGTCGGTAAAGGATCTGGTACGCAGGAAAACAGCCCATAACTTATTTCTCTTATTTCGTAAGGAACGAAGCTTGCGATTATACCAGGGAGGACTAATAGATGATGTTTTAAGGCGGGAAAATGGAACGTAAAGGGAAAAAGAATTAAATATTTCTTCAAAAAAAAATGGATAAGGCATCATTTATACTTAAGTTGTGAAAGTTAAAGAGGGATCTGCTGAGATATTCACTGATTTTTTGAAAGTTTGCTTTATGAAAGTCGTGGGATGAGAGAGTTGTGGGGGGAGTGGACTGGAATGAAGAGTTATGAAAAAATGAAAGTAGAAGGGGGGGATGGTAGTTATCGATTGTTGAGAGAGATAGGGGACAAAGTGAGACTGAGGAGTTAATTGGATCTGTTGTGAAAATAAGGTCTAATTGCCTACCCATATAATTGGATATACCACTGACTTGGCATAGACTTGAGTCTGTTAAGCGATCTAAGAAGAGACATTCCTTAGCTGAGATGGCATTTGAAGCGATGAAAAACGATTGATCATCTGATGGAGTCCACTGTAGCTGAGGAAGATTAAAGTAGCCGAAAATAAGGATATCATCAATAGGGTCTGACAGGTCAATTAAATGATCGATCGCATCAATAACAAATTGGTAAGATTCGATAGGTTGAGCTGGTAGGATGTAACAACATATAACGTAAAGGGAGAGGCAGTGATATTTTTATTGCGACAAAGTCGGCTTTAGAGGATGAAGAAATTGTAATGGGAGAAGAGTTAAGGCTGTTGTCCATCGCCAGTAGGACGCCTCGACAGGGGGAATCTTTATTTGTGCGGGTAGGATCGTCGTCGCGGAAAACATTAAAAGTAGGAGGGAACAATTCCTGGTTCTTTATGTCGGGAATCAAATTGGTTTCGGTCAAGGCGTAAATATCAAAGGGTAGAGCATGCGATTGACGTAGGACAGCATTGGTTTTAGAGCGAAGACCTCTTACATTCTGGTAGTACAATGTAAGAGGGATGTTGTGGGGTGGAGATGTGAGGCAGGAAGGTTTAAGCGCTGGCAAGGGAGAAGTTCGAATAAAGATGTGATCGATACAACTCACCGTTGAACTAGTAATACGAGTGGGGAGATTTATTACGCTTTTAAGCCCATACGTTGCCATCACGGTTAAATAGTCATCAGCATCAATATCCGAGGTATATAGTACGAGTATATTAATGTTTATATCACCCAAAACAATTAAATTTTTAGCGCGCATATTACCAAGAACTTGTCGTAATTCTTCTATGAAGACACCTTTGCTAAAATCATGTAGCCTGTGCATTTACAGCATTTACAGTACTGAATAATTCCATTTATCAAAGGTCAAATCAATTTCAATAATATCGGCACTAGAAATTTTAACTTTGGAACAATCACCACCAAAACCATCTTTCGTAAACACAATTACACCGCACGCTGCATAAGAATTATTGCAATTACCAAAGGGAGTATAACCGGGAATATTGTAAGAATCTAATTCACTGTCGAAAATCTAAATAGTTGCTCCTCTTGGCCAAAGAAATTCATAACATTTGGTTTTTCTCAACGATGACGCAGATATGCAGTTGACGCGAGGTATACGACAAGCTCTCGTTGATGTACAGATTTTGTGGTATTGCCTTCTCATCGATTAGCGTTGTTTTTAATTTTGTTTTGGTCGAGTATTTCGGTCTCATTATTTTCTCCTTTTGGTAGCGAGAAACAAAGCGCACACATGTTTCGGTCGTCAGCCCAATGAGAGGGATTTGTTTTTCCTTGTTTATTTGTTGTTTTAATTTTCTTCACATAACATGAGTCGATGTCCTCCTCTTTCACACTAACGTTTAAGACAGCATCAAAAATTTTGAGTGCAGTACCGATGGAAGCGTTATCAGGAACGTTAACAATTTCACTGCAATTGCTTAGTAGTTGTAATTTACTTTGTTCTCAAGTAAACTGATTTTAAGCTCGCATTGTTTGTTTTTTTCTGCAATTCTTTTTGAATTTCTTCTATATGTAGAATCTTATCGTAGATCATGTCCAATGTAATTGTAGAAGTGCTGTGAGATTCGTCGCAAGGCAGATGTTGGCGATGAGGCGACGAGGCAGATATTGGCACTGAATATGTAGATGGTGAAGATGTTGTAGGAACTATTCCAGCAGCAGAAACAAAAAGTCGGAAAGTTGATTTGTACTTTCCTATTCTTTTTCAAGAAGTCCAAATCAATTGTGGGGACTTTAGCACAATCTCCGTGAAAAAACTTTTTGCAATCAAAGCACTCCACTTTGAGATGGGTTCTGTCGACTTTTGTTTTGCACATTGGACATGACATTTTGAATTATTGAAGGATGAATTAAGGTGTAGGATTTAATACTTGGAGGAGATTTTTCGATACGTGCGTACGCAACGACTTTCTTTACACATAAGTGTAAAGTTTTCGTAACGAGTTGTGAGATCTTCCAACAACATTCCTAGTCGAACTAGAACCAGAACTCAGATTCTAATCGAAATGATTTCATTGCATCAGAGTATAGAAGATTAGAAACAAAAGACAGTCGGCGCTCAAGGTCATAAAATATCTAGCAGGTATTGTATGAATAAGAAGGGGAGGGAGATTAATCAGTGTACATATATCAAAGCCAGGCGTGCTTGGGGTAACCCACATGCAGCCGAGACAGCTCGTTCTTTAAAAGCAGCAGTAATCGGTCTGGTAAATGATATATTTTCGTGAAGTCTTGTCTAACTAGGCAACCAATATAATGAGCCTTTTCATAGCCGTGTAGATCCAGAAGATCAACTTCGGAAATAAGTCCCAAGTCTTTTCGAAAGCTCCCTTTTAAAGTCAGATACCGCCTTGAAGGTTTTCGTCATGACGTGTTTAGCCCAACGAAGTTTGCTATTCGGGATTTCACCCAGATACTCAGCTTCGTTGGAGAAACTTTTCTCACCAGATGAATCATACCAGTCCATCTTCTAAATAGAAAAACCTGAATTTTGAGAGGGTTTACTGAAAACCCATTTCCTGTGCTAGAATCGTCGATCGCAACTAGCGTTGCCTGCACCTTATAGCAGAAAGTTGCTAGGCATGATCCAACAGACCGTACAGCTAAATTTCTTGCTAATGCCTGAGCGAAGACGTTCAAACTAATGAGAACAAGATCTAAAAGTAATCCTCCTGATAGGAATTTATGCATATCAGCCAAAAATAAAAAAAAAATATAATAAAACGAAATAACATCCTCTACTCGAAAGGAAAGAATTATGAAAAGTGAAGTGGTTGTTTCCAATTGAAATATTCAGTAACATAGTATGATTCATAAGGTGTATGATACTAGCGACCAAAGAGACCAGCAACGGCCTAAGTATTCAGCAACTTCTTTCAAAAGGAGACTTAAATTCCTTTTAACTATTGATACGAGTGTATTCAGAAATTGGTTAATCCTAGCCATAGACGTCGCAAGAAAATATATATATATCCTCAGTTCAGGTATCCGATTATGCTCTCAAAAAGTAAATATAATACTCCATTATCATTAAGGCTGCTGTATTCAACATACATAGATACAGGTAAAGAAAGTAAGAAGATTAAAAAATAAGTTATGCATACTTATTACTTAAAATTTGTTGTCAAAGTTATATTTTTGATTTTTAAAACAAGCCAAACTTAATTCCATGAACCACTGAAAGTTCGGAAAGTTCATTTAGTGCAGCATTTTAATTACCTCGGCTGCAACTCGTTCACTGGCATTGTTAGTGCTCTTACTTAATGTCTAAAAGTCACCATTTTCAATAGACACAAAGCCATAGAGTGCAGTGAAAGTTTAATGACAATGAAAAATTACTGTTAAAACTTTGAGGAACTTTTACCTGTGGCCGTGGTGAATAGAAAAACGAACCTAACAATTGAATTTTCTAGTGCTGTGGCTGTTTCAATTAAACGGCTAAACACTTAAGCGGACAACTTCACCATTACCACTTGACTGAAATTTTGGTTAGCTTTTAAATTACGTACCATTATAGGGCAAATCAATGGACTAGAGGAACAAAACTATATGGAAATGCTTTGTATGACTTTGGAATGACTTTGGAAGAAGAGTCCCTGTAAGTTTATTTATTACAGGACACCTTATAAGAAAATCATATTTTCGTGTATCGCTACCGTTAAGGTTAGAAAGCATATTTGAGAAAGGAAAGAGGGTTGACCGTCACATGTAGTAATTCCTTATACTCGTAGTTTGAACTTTCTTCTCCAGGTTGCAAATGATTAAATCAAATCCGTACTGTCGGTGACCAATGAACCTCAACATCTTTATTTTGGAATGCAGCTCATTCTGAAACCGAACGGGAGGTAAATGTCGCGATAATATTTCCGAAAAAGAAGAAGATGTCCTAAACAGCTAAGACTGGCAAGGAAAATTAAACTCGTCCGATAACACAATAGCAATAGAATGTAAGTTAACAGCCAACATTTAAAATATCGAAATCACACACACACACAATGCAATCTTGAAAACAAGTTCTCCTACGAAATCTGCCGATACAGCGCTCGAATGAACACAACACCAAAAGCGCGCAAAGCTCAAATCATTTATCCCGCATCTGCAACATTCCATAAGTTGGCACTGCGAACAAGATGCAAATGAGATCAGCACATTCCTGCACGTACGTGATTGATGGGTAAGGCTTTCATATAAAATATTTTTAGAAGATGAGTTTGCTTTAAGTTGACTATTGAATAAAACGGAGATACGAGTATTATTGAATAAAACTAAAAATTTGGTTTTATTCAATTGGCGCCCGAGTAGAGACCGATTCCGTTCGCGAAAACAATTTGTAGTACCAGTAATCTCCAATAGCTTCACCGCCAGTATCCTTGACTTCAAGGAGCTGCAATGCCACACATTTAAACGAGAAAAGTGTCCACGACCTCAAGTAGCTCTTGTTCCATTCTACTCGTTCGGTTATGGGTCCAACTCAAAACAATTTGTAGTGCCAATAATCTTAAGTAGCTTCAGTGCCGCAAATTTTAAAAATTTTAAGGTGCCGGTGACCTCAAGCAGTTTGTTATAGTAATGAGGTGATTAATACTTCGAAAAACTTGACAAATGTTTAATAAATTTTTTACTAGTGCTGCCTAGCTAATGCTGGCTTTGATACATTGTTATTTAATGCTTGCGCAGAAGAATGTCTCAACAAAGAGAGTGAACAAAGTAATAGTTTTATCGTTCGACCTATATCTCCCTTTAAACTGCATAGGAATATCACAGTTCTCAACAATTCTAATTCATCCACTCGGAATATTAAATATTTGATTTTTTTTTTTTAAGAAAATCGGACCAAATATTTGTGTTGTTTTGGCACATACTCGTATATTCAACAAAATTATCTTCAGCGGAACTTTTCCCGATAGTATTAAGATTGCTGAGGTAATACCTATCTTTAAGAAAGATGATAGAAAAATATTAAACTATTATTGGCCAATATCACTCATTTCAGTATTTTCTAAAATCTTTGAAAAAGTGGTTGAAAACAGTATTATTGACTTTGTTGAAAAAGTTTTGTTTTAGAGCTGGTATGTCGACGGCGGATGCGATCTCGCTTTTTTGTACTCATATATACGACAGTTTAAATGACAAAAAATATACTGCTTCACTATACATAGACATAACAAAGGCCTTCGATACCGTTGACCATGAGCTCTTATTAATCAAACTAGAACAGGCTGGACTTAGAGGTTTTGCACTTGATTGGTTTGCCTCATAGATAGGATGAACAGATCTCTTTTGATCTGAATGAAAGACTTTGCCTGATTTGTGACAAGTGACTTTATTTTCAAAAACCCATTAGCTTAAATACTATTTTATAATTAAAATACAAATAAATAACAAATAGTAAGGGAATGCGGGAAATGAAAAAGTGCATGCTCGTAGCCCGATGAAATGCGACGCTATATCTGGCTTTCAGCAGGTGTCAAGTGAAGTCAGTGCACTTCCAGGAGACGAATGTTGGATATTTGAGTGGACATAAGTGGCGGTAAATAGGGTGGGAAAACTGTCTGTAAGAATACGAGTATATGAGTGGAAGTATTTAAGTTTCAACATTCTCCCAGGCGGCGCGACGATGAGATCCTGGAGCTCAAATACTATGTTGTGACGGAGTAGAACACTTGTTATTGCATCACTGTCTGGTTAAGATTGTCGATAACGTGATTAACTTAGGTCAGCTGTTGCTTTATATATTGGCGAGAATTGAGAATATTGGCTGTGGATTCAATAATAAATGTTTGTTGTTTGCTTAATGCCAGGAGGTGGTTTTCATTGTTGTTTGTCTTTTCAAAGTTAGCTTCCATGTAATGCGCATAGTCCTGATTAATAACACCAATCAGCTTGTTTGTGACGGTGGTCGTCTTTTACGTATGGTCAATACATTTCTAAGTTTTAAAATTTCATTTTAACTATCAATTTCCTGCAACTGTTGTTCCAATTGTACGAGTATTATAATTGAGGTACATATGTTGTTCGGTTGAAGTTGTATGATTTCGCATATTTGTTTCAATCTATTAACGCCTTCTTTTATGCCTTCATACTCCTGCCAATAATTAGACATGTTGAAATAAACGAAGAGATTTTAGTCATCAGTGATAAGACTTGCTTCACCTAGCTCTTCAAAGTATTTATTTATTTACTTATTTTTTTTTTTTTATATATATATATATATATTCTTTATTAATTCATTTTAGAGAATAACAATGACATATTTATTACATTACTATTATCGTTAACATACTAGGGGCGTTCAACATATTCTCGGTATCGGGGTGAAGCTGTGGTTGTATATATAAATCGACTTATTTATCAAGTAATACTATTATTTTAGTGCATTCATGTAAAATTTCATATAAATGTGATTATTAATTCGCGTTTTATCTCTAGTTAAACAGAATCATAATGGCAACTGAGACGATGATGGTGAAAATTGAGCATCGCGCTGTAATTAAATTTCTCACTAAGCAAGGAAAAAGTCAAAAAACTATTCATGAAGAGATGGTGGCTGTTTACCAGGGTTCCGCACCTTCATTATCAACTGTGCAAAAGTGGTCAAGTGAGTTCAAGAGAGGCAGAGAGAGCATTGAAGACGACCCCCGCTCCGGCGCCCCGGCTACTGCTTCTACGGGAGAAAGCATCAAAGAAGTCGAAAAACTTGTTCTTGAGGATGCCCGAATAAAGGTGAAAATGATGGCAGAGATCACCAAGCTGGTATGGTACCATTCACACCATTCTTCATGACCATCTTAACCTTTCAAAGGTCAGTGCAAGGTGGGTGCCATGAATGCTCACAGCGCCTCAGAAAAAAGTGAGAATCGCACGCTGTAGAGAGCTTTTGGAGATGTGTAGTGAGAACGCGGACGGTGTTATGGATCGAATTGTTACTGGGGATGAAATATGGGTCCACCACTATGACCCTGAAAGCAAACAAGAGTCCATGCAGTGGCATAAAAAAGGAACAGACCCCCCGAAGAAGTTCAAAGTCACTCCGTCTGCCGGGAAGCTCATGGCCATAGTTTTTTGGGACTCAAAGGGAATCTTGCTCATTGAGTACAAAAAAAAAGGTGAAACCATCAACGGCACATCCTACGCTTCCACTTTGCATAATTTGCGGGAGGAAATTAAAAAGAAAAGACGGGGTAAACTCGCAGCGGGTGTGTTGCTTCTTCATGACAAGGCTCCTGTTCACACGGCGCGAGTTTCCAAGGCTGCTGCGCGATATTGTGGTTTCGAAGAAATCCAACACCCACCCTATAGTCCAGACCTTGCCCCTAGTGATTATTTCCTGTTTCCGGATTTGAAAAAATGTCTTCGTGGAAAAAGATTTTCGGATGATGAAGAACTCAAGTCGGCAATAAATGGGTATTTTGCAGGGAAAGAGGAAATTTATTTTTTTGTGGGTTTAAAAAAGCTTATCTCAAGATGTAACAAATGCATTGATGTTAGGGGAGATTATATTGAAAAATAAAAACAATTTAAATTGAATTCGCAATTTCCTTCATATCGATACCGAGAATACATTGTACGCAACTCGTATAAAGAATTAGTAAAGAAAAATAAAAAAACAAGCTACCTATAGTTCAGAGGGAATAACAATTATTTCAATTTACAATTATAAACTCAAATGAGGTGGGGTCGCAGTATATTATTAATTTTTACTTACAGAGTTTGTAGTGCAAGAAAAATAATAATAACAAATAAAAAAAATAATTAAATGATTCGTGTAGTAACAGATGTTAAGTTTGCTACATCTTCATAACTTTTATCTAAAAGTCAAAGTTTTAACTTCTTTCGAAAAACAGATTTAGATCTTAAGGTTCTAATGCTAATAGGTAACTTATTGAAGAGTCTATGAGCAATTGCCGTATAGAAATTAAAAAATATTTGTAGATTGTGTTGTGGTACTAACGCATAATTAAGATTGTTGATCCCAAGATTATAGTTTGCGGAGCCGCGATTTGATTCATTCCCGATCTAGTAAAAAAGATCTTTAATACCTTAAAAAATTATAAATGTTTAAGATATCTAAAAAATGGCAAACTATTAACGTGACGATTTTAATTGCCTATAAGACGAACAACATGTTTCTGAGAAATTAAAAGAGGATTCAATTTATTGTCATGAGTATCGCCCCATAATCCATAGTAGATATATTTAAGAAGATCTAGAGCACTAGGGTTTTAAAAAGAAAAATTGCTTTGTGGCAGCTATAAGGTACTTCTTAAGTGCACTAATATGTGCAAACCAATTCATCCTCCAATCAAGTATAACACCAATGTACTTAAATGAATCGACTCTCTCTATGGTGAAACATTTATCAGAACAAGATTCCTTTACAAAATATTTACAAATTTACAAATATGATCACTGTGTTTGAATTTATTACAATTAGTGCAATGAAAGGAGTAAGTACCAGAGTCAAACTTCCATCCGCACACATTGAAAACATGATTTTGGTTTTATCACTTATCAACAAATTATGTTGTTGAAACCAGTGGCTTAATATCTCCAGGTCATGATTTATATCGGCAGCTAAGTTTAGAGCTGAATTACTTCTTTAAAAAGTGCATGCCATATCATCAGCAAATGCATTAAACTTACTTCGATAATTTTGTGAAAGTAGCGAGTTAATGAAAATCAAGAAAAGTGTCGGACCAAGTACCGATATTTCCTTAGGGTCACTGATGATAGTATCAGAATCTTTTATATTTTTAACGAAACTAGTGACAGTAGATATATTTTGAATTTCTCTAACCAATTTCCATTCTTTTTTCGAGTCACCTTTGTCTTCCCGAAGCTTGTTTAGGTAGTAGTTATGTTTACCATTTTTAACATCTTTGGCAATATCTTTACAAATTTTTTTTATAAGCTTCAATATAACTAGAATTGTTTTAAAATTTGGTTTTCATTTTGTACAATTTATTCTTTTCTTTAACCTTTTTAAGCAATTCCGTCGTTATCCAGGGTTTTAGTCTTTTGTTTTATTCACACTAATTTATATTTTTTTCGAACTAAGCATAATGTAATTACTGAGTGTATCAACAAAGTAACTGTAAGCTTTCGAGGGATTATTTTCACTATAAACATTAAACCAACTTTCATAGCGAAGAAATTCATTTAGCGCACGGTGATCACTGATAGAGTAAGAAGAGCACTATGGAAGTATATTTGGACTAACAACAAAATTGTATTTAATACTCAGACATGTCATGAAGTGATCAGAAATTTGTAAATCGAAAACAGAGCTATAAAAGAAGAGATCTTCAGGTCTGCAAAAACGCACCATAATATGGTCTATACAGGTTCTTGAGGATTCATTAATACGAGTATGTTAATTAAGACACGATTCAAAACCGAAAGATGCTAATAGGAATAAATAACTGTCAACCTCTGCAGAATCCTGCATGATGTCAATATTAATATCGCCTAATAAGATAATGTCATGTCCTGGCGCACTTATTAATAGACCTTCCAATTCCTCCAGAAACATTTTAACAAAAGGCTCATTAAATCTATAAACACATAATATAGTTTGTTTCTTATCACTGGTAGATACTTTAATAACATCACAACTCTGCAAATTAAAAGAAACAACATCGACATTAAACTCATTTTTAATAAAAACGGCAACGCCTCCAGAAGCATATTCATTATTGCAACATGGGAAAAATTCATAGCCATCAATATTAAAAAGGGATACTTCCTTATCATAAATCCATGTTTCTGTGAAGAAGATAAAACTTGGCTTATTATCAAATGAATCTAAATGAACAAGAAGGTTATCAAGATTTTTACGCATACTCCTTATATTTTGATGAACGATACAGAAGTGGATGTTGTTGTTTGGCCCACTACCATTCCAATTAGTAATGCAATAATTAATAGAGTGCTTAATAGATTTACTTTTATGTTTCGTTTCGGAGAAGCTTCTGGGTGTTTTCGTTTGAGGGTTGGAGTATCAGAGGTAGGATTTTGTTTATGTATTGGAAGAAACCGACCTTTAAGGGGGTGAGTTATTTCCTTCTTTATTGACGAATCTCTAAGATTACTAGGCGAATCCTTTGGCATATCTGGCTGAATGTCTTAAGGCAGGGGACAAACTTTAGCTATTGATCTTCTTATTTCTCCTCATGGTTTCTTTACATCGACTACTCGAGTCATTTTGTTTTGTTCTGGAATTGTTTTAATAACTCTGCCCATTATCCATTTTAGTGGAGGCAGATTATTCTCCTTTAAAAGCACAAGAGTTCTCGGTTGTATATCTTCTTGAGGATGCTTCCACTTATGTCTTTGTTGAATTTCTTGTAGGTGCTCCCTACTACATCTACGCCAGAACTCCTGATGTATTGATGTTGCCAGATTCCATCGAGCTACATGGGTGATACTAGACGTCTTACAGTCCGGATCCAGGATACTAGTCAATGTTCCTCCAATTAAAAAATGCTCTGGGGAAAGAACTTCTACGATCATTCGGATCCGATGACATAGGAGTTAATTGCCTTGAACTAAGCACTGACTTTATTTGGGCTAAGCCTGTGGTAAATTCTTCTTGAGTTAATGCCACACCAGCAAATACTCTTTTCATGTGGTGTTTGGTGAACAGCATCACATTCACAAATCTCTGAAATGTGGGGATCTTGGAGGAATCGGTTTCCAGTCGATACACTTCTCGACACATTGATTTCTAATGGATGCCGTTCCTTCCTCGGTAAAGATCTTTGAATAGAGTTTATTGAGTTCATTCCGGGCTCCCATAAAGTTTGTCGCGATGTCAGAAAATATTTTTGCTGGGCAGCCGCGTTGTGTTATAAACTTTCTAGTGCTCCAATAAATGCTTGGGTTGTTAGATCTGTAACCAATTCCAGATGCACGGCTTTTGTTTCAAAACATATGAATACTGATACATAAGCTTTTGTTGGTCGTTTACCCCGTGGATGCAAACTGGTCAAATAAAGTCGATACCAACATTTAGGAATGATCTTGAAGGTTGAACTCGTTCTTGTGGCAAATTGCCCATTAATTTTTCCATACTCCTTGGTTTTGCTCTGAAACAACGTGCACGATATTTTGGGCTTGTTGTTTTCCTCTCAGAATCCAATGATTTTGCCTCGATGCTGCGAGTAATGCTTGTGGATCAGCATGCAGGTTATCGAAGTGCAATTGTGTCGTTAAAAATTTCGTGAAAACGTGTGAGCTTGGTAAAATCATTTGATGTTTGGCTTCATATGGGAGTGCCGAAGCTTCTAGTCGACCTCCTACTCTAATGATGTTTTTTTTAATCCAGGAATGGTGACAATGAGCTTAGACGACTTTTTTCGGACACATATCTTATTTTCAGGTGTAATTTAAGAACTTCTGGAAATGCTGTTCTTTGCAGATATTTAACTATAACTGTTTTTGCTGCGTTGATTTCCTGCACAGAGAACGTTGTTCAGAAGTCTGTATCCTCTTGCCCTTTTTAAGTTACTAATGAAGCGTATGACGTATGCCGTACAGAAAGTTCAGAACGAATTTCTATGATTGATGCACTATTTTAGTTTCGGATATCTCATCTTCTTTTGCAAGTTTTGGTTGTGTCGGCCAGTGAGATCGAGATTTTCGTAAAAATTCTGGTCCTTGAAACCATATCTTTGACTTCAGCAATAGTTCTGGAAACATGCCCCGAGACAAAATATCAGCAGGATTGAGATCGGTGTTGATAAACCTCCACTGGTCTTTATTCGTTTCATCTTGAATTATAGAAATGCGATTAGCTACAAATGTTTGCAAAGGGGATTGTGTGTGTATCCATGCTAATAAAATTCGCGAATCCGTCCAAAAAGTTGTTTCCTTGATATCAATTGGAAGGCTTTGCTTCACATACTTCACTAACAGTTCTAGACGAGGAATACCATTCCATTGAGCATACCAATTGTACTTTTATTTCTCCTTGATGATTTACAGACTTTAGGTGGACTACGGCTCCATATGCTCGTTGAGAGGCATCCGAGAAAGCATGCAGCTCAATACAAGTTGCATCTGCCAACATTAGATGTCGGGGTACCTTTAAGTTGTTAAGCTGGATTAGATCTTTTCTGAAAGTCATCCATTTTGTGTGCATATCCGTAGGTAATGCAGCATCCCCGTCAAGTTTGGAAATTCATAGTTGTTGGATAAAGATTCTAGCGAGTATCACCACTGGACTCACAATGCTTATTGGGTCGAAAATGTGCACAGTATCAGCTAATATGGATCGCTTGGTAACTCTTGTTGTCTCTTTCCCCTTCATTATGATACGAAACTGATCTGACGACGGCAGCCATGTTACGCCAAGAGTTTTGACAAACCCTTCGCTTTGATCGTGAAGGCGATTTTTCGTTTCACAATCTGTTTTTGGTATATCCCTTATGAGTGCAGGTGCGTTAGGGCACCATTTTCTTAGATGAAATTGTCCTGCTCTAAATAAATCTTTGAGCTCACTTTTGCATTTGAAGAGCTTTATGTTACTTAAATCATAGCTGCCTGTTAAGATATCGTTCATGTATATATCTTGTTCTATGATAGTTGCTGACAGTGGATGTCTTTCATTGGTGGCTTGAGCCAAATCTTGAAGACACTTTATTGCTAGACAAGGTGCAGATTTGGTTCCATACGTTACTCTGTTGAGTTGGTACACCTCTAGTAGTTGATCAGTAGATTTCCTCCAAATTATACGCTGGAATCGTTTGCTGTAGCCATCCACTAATATTTGGCGGTACATTTTAGATATATCGGCGGTGAATACATATGAATGTGAAACGTAGAAGAATAGAGAGAAGGTCATTCAGCAGGACTGGTTCGGTATGTAAAATCTCGTTGAGTGAGATATTTGTTGACATCTTTGGAGATCCGTCGAACACCACTCGTAACTTAGATGAGCTGCTTTCTGGGCGAAGAACACAATGATGTGGTAAAAAGTAATGGGGGGGAGGGGGGCCTGAATTGATGTTGACGTGTAACTAACCTCTTCCATGTGACGTAAATCCATGTATTCTTTCATGAAATCAATGTACTGTTGGCGAATCACCAGAAATTGTTGGAGCCTTTTCTCCAAGCCCAGGAATCTTCAAGTAGCTATTGCTCTTTATTCTCCGAGGCTAGATGGGCTATTTTTAAAAAGCAGTGTTACGATATAACGACCTGAATCTGTTCTTGTTGTAGATGCAGTAAAAATCTCCTCGGATTGCCTTTCATCCTTACTTAATTGTTTCTTGTTGGTTGCTGAAGCCGATGGGGTTTCCTCTAAGCTCCAAAATCGTTCAACAAGATTGTCCAGGCTGGAGGTGTCCACGCTAATACAACAAAATAGTGTTGAGTGTATTTCAAATGATGTCTTTCCAACGACTACCCATCCAAGTAATGTATTCTGTAATATCGGTTCCCCGCTATTGAACTTAATTTCACCTACCGCCAGGAGCTCTGAATAAAGTACTGCGCCGATGAGGACATCAACATCTTGAGGTTGGTAAAAAGTTTGTTTTGCCAATTTAATATTCTTTGGTAACAGCCATTGACTACTGTCGACATATTGGCTTGGTTGTCAGAAAGATATGGTTTTTTGGACATAAACTTGTAAATTTGTGCTATAACCCGTTACTAGAGATTGAAGACAAATATTCACTTGTATTGGGGTATTTCCCATTCCAGACATTGGCAATGATTCGTTCTTTGAAGTTAATTGCAGCTGATTTGCTAATTTCTCTGTGATGGAACTTGTTTGAGATCCGAAATCCAACAAAGCTCTTGCTTTGCCGGGGCTGTTATTTCAGTTGAGTACATTAATCACAGCTGTCCCCAAAATAATGTATTTTGATGCTGTAGGATCTGAATTGGTTGCTGATAAGGTGGTTCGATTGTCAATCAGTAGACCTTGAGCAGCAATTTGAGGTTGAATCTCTGGTGCTTCCAGGTGGAGCAGGGTATGGTGAAATTTGTCGCATTTACGAGTACTGCAGTATCCTGAAATACAGTTTAAGCTCTGATGACCAACTCGTAAATAATTGATGCATTTTCTGATAGCCTTTATTTGTTTAAATCTTTCCTTTTGGGAGAGCTGTAGAAAATTCGTATATTTGAAGATGGGATGACTTTGTTGATCACAACTAGCGCATCTATTCTGCTCTCTTGCAGCTGTGAGTGACATTCGATTTGATCGTTTTGTATCATTTGTTTATTTATTATTTTATTTATGCATTTTCGTACACCGTCCCTCCAATGATTGGAATCTTGTCTCCGAAAATGAATAGAAGTCAGGTAAACTGGGTAATGCTTTCGATTGTTCCCAAATCGTCAATGTGCCTTTATCTAACTTCCTTAGCAGAATATTCATTATCCCAATTTGTGGTGTTAATGCCTAGGTTTTGCAGACTCTAAAGACATTTTTGTGTAGTGTTATGCAACGCTTTAATTTGATTTGCTCCCACTAGTTGTAGAGTAGGTTGCGCCATCTTATTTACCAACCCTGTTACCAAGAGTCGGGTATTTCTCTGTTATTACCTTCCATGCAGCGTTATAATTTGCATCAGAAGTGGTAAGTGACAAATCAGTTTTTCTCCTTCTCCCGTGAGCGTCGTCTTCAAATAGAAAAACTTTTGGCAGTTAGCGATTAGCTGATTACATACTAGTTCAGTGAACAAATCACTATACTGCCTCCATTTCAAATAGTCTCCGTCGAATTTTGGCAGAGTTATCTTTGGCAATTTAGTGATGCATTGGAGATATTCGTAACGGAAGTGGATGCTGTTACTTGGAATGTATTCGGTTGATTCTTCAATTTTTCCAACTTGTTTGTTAGAACGATGAGATGGTTATTTACTTCGTTCTCTAATTTTAGGTACTCTTCCATCTGGTAGCCTTCTGCAAGTGGATCCTCCACCAGTTCTGCGAGCATTTGATGCATTTCCTCCATCTGTCCCCAATGTTTGTTTAAAATATTTATTTTAAGGTGACAAAATGCAAGCTCAAAGTTTCCACTGAAACTTCTTTGATATGGGTAAAAAAAACGTTATACTCGTAATGCTCGTGCGATTGAATTTTGTCGTCGAAGGATTTTGACAACTTCTGTTCTTGTTTCCAAAGAGTGCGTGGCACTGGTTTAAAACCTGACTGGGCTTCTGATTCAGATGGTCCAGCCGATTGTTGTTTCTCACCAGCCATGGTAGCTGAGTCGTCCGGAATTGATGTGAGATGTAGTTTTATTTTCTCGTAGATCTGTTTAACCTTTTCGAAGGTGTACCCTTGGACGTGTGGTGTATCCTTTTTCACGACGTCTTTGACACGTTCGTGATTATTAGCAAACTCTAGCCAAAGGTTTTCGATTATATGGAGCCTCTTTTCTCGGTATGAGGCCATTTTCCTGGCAGGACCATCTTTACCAATGTTGATTTTGAGTTTTTGTAGCTCCTCTTCTACGATCTTTTGCCTGGCTATGATACGAAATACTTCTATCTCATCCATTAAGAATGCTTCGGATATTCTAAAAACCGCTGATGTGATAGATTCGATTCCGGCGAATGCTTTCTGTTGGTACCAGTGTTTGACACCCTGATAACGCGTGTGTTAATTGAAGCTTTACAGCAAGTGATTTGCCCCTTACCGCTGCTGATAGGTGGAAGCAATATCACGCCTGATTTTCAAAAATGCATTAGCTTAAATACTATTTTACAATTAAAATATATAACAAATAGTAAATCGTGTAAATGTGGGAAATGAAAAAGTACATGCTCGTAGCCAGACGAAATGCGACGCTACGTCTTGCTTTCAGCAGGTGTCAAGTGAAGTCAGTGCACTTCTAGGAGATGAATGTTGGATATTTGAGTGGACATAAGTGGTGGTAAATAGGGTGGCAAAACTGCCTGTAAGAATATTTGAGTGGGAAAATTTAAGTTTCAACACACGAAACAATTGGGTAAGATCGATAAGACCTTCAGTGAGTGCCTCTATATTAGAATAGGTATTCCACATGGCTCTGTATTGGGTCTTATATTATTCCCAAAATTTATAAATTTAATATTTAGACTGGATTTAAAGTAATAAAACTGGATTTGCTGAAGATATCAGATGTTTTTTCTCCTGTAATATGATTCTGGACCTATTTGCTGACATTAACTACGACTTGGAGGTCTTAAGGCATTGGTTTTGTATGCACAAACTGGTCATTGGCAAGAAAACAAAAATTATGGTTTTTAAATTATCCGCACCGGATCTTTATGTCCCTAATTTCTGTTTTCATAGTGCTGATTGTACAAATGTATACGCTATTTATCATAATTGTAGTGCTAATAAAAACAAATGACAGTAAGAGCTGTTCTTCCCAATATCTTTTTTATTGAAAATGTTAAAGTCTACAAAGGTATGAGACTAAAGATAGATAGTAAAATGAACTGGGGTATTCATACGTTCCACCACCTTCGACACATTTGCTCTCGTAAGCTTTTAGAAACTGTGTAGATATAATGGCTTATTGCAATAGAAGTTACAGTATGGATTGACGTGTTGGGATGAAATTTATTCCAATAATCTACAATCCTTGATTGTTACTCGGAAACACATTCTTAGAATCATATGGAAAAAACGCTGTGGTGAACATAGATTTGGACTTTTCTGTAACTCAAATATACTTCCACTAAAACATTTATATTATTAAAAATTTCTGAAATGTTCAGTTCAGTGCCTATGAACTTCGCAGTAATAATATTTTAATGGATAGTATTCCACCACATAATACTCATACTTTCTTAAATTATTATACCGCAGTGGCAGCCGGGCTTTTTAACAGTTTACCCATTGAACTACGATGTATTAGAAAACCTATTATATTTAACAAAGAAGTTAAAAAATGGGTGCTTAATTTTGATTTTAATGGAGTCAATAATCTAATCAGAATTTGTTCGCAATGACTGTAGAGCCAATCGTATCCTTTGACTTTCTCTATCTGAAGGGAGTTTTTTTTTTCAGAGGTTTGGTTTTTAAACTGACAACACTGTTTCTACAGATTGTCAATTTGACAGTTGAAAGTTGATTTGTGGTTACTACCTTTTGCCATTTTTTGGTGAATAGACGATGAATCGTTTTCGCACCGCGTACACTCTACTGGATAATACGCATCCCAAAGACGACAAACAGTGCGAATTGAAGAAGTTATTGCCGTTGTGGTGCGCAGTGTTGCGGAGAATCCGAATGAGTCGATTCGCCACCGTCCACAAATTTTAGTTAAATGGATAACCGAGTCGACCACCGTCGAGTGCACAACTCAACCAGTGCACTCGCAATATTGTTGTGTGCTGTGCAAAAAAAAAAAAAAACGCCGCGCGTGTGACAAAAAAAAAAAAAATATCACACAGTGCGGGTATTCCACCTCGCCCGCTCCTAGTCGAAGTACTGTTACTTGCACTCAATCACTGCCGTTACTGTATTTACCATACGGTACGGGCAGTGGCTGAGTGTATGTAACAACTGATGGATAGCGGGTTGTAAGTGAAAATTTTGTTGGTACACTGTTTCATATTGTTGTAAGGGCATAACACCTACAACAATTTCATCCGGTAAATCAATGTCAGAATTTTCACTTCGCAGCCTTGCTTAGTATCGTCGGTGTTTGGATTTTCTGTGTTTGTCTGTGATTATGACTAGGGAATTCAGGGTAGACGGGCTAAAAATAATCACTTTTCCGCGTACGTTCACGTCTGTAAGTACAGACCAGCTGTTTTGGCACTTAGTGAAACACAGGTAGATCCCCGCCCACACCTCTCAGATCATTCTGATCTGAAGCTACCTGTCTACGAACTAGTGCCATTATTCTTCTCTCACCGCGGTCTCGCCATTTATGTGCGTAGTGATGTAGCTTACCAAACTCCACCACAATGTGATCCATGTTCCAATCCGGAATTAACTTCATGTGGCTAAAATTCCATCTCCGTAAGCAAATTATCCACTACTGCTTTATTTATAGAAGCCCCAAACTGGACAGAAATTCAACTTTTAACGAGTTTGATGCGCTGTCTGACTCCATTCAAAGAATTGTATCCCTGTATCCTCATACTGAAATCGTTATTACGGGCGATTTCAATATACACAATTCTGGGTGGCTTCGACACTCTGGACAGACAACACCCGAAGGACGGTGTGTTGAGATCTTCGCTGAGAAATGAGCCCACGGCGAATTCCAGACGTTGATAGTCATACCGTCAACACCCTGGACTTGTTTTTAACTTCTCACCCTGATAAGTACACCATTGATGTGCTCTCCCCTCTAGGCTCGTCGGACCATTGTGTCATATCAGCTAATTCCTTGTACACCGACCACACAATTAGAGAAATAATTCCTAAAAGAACCGTATGGCAATACGAGAAAGCCAACTGGAGCTTTCTTAGGAATTTTAACTGGTCGTTATGCTTCCTCGATAACGACGTGGATGCCGCTGCTGATATGATTACAGACACCATTCTCTTTGGAATGAGATCCTTTATTCCTCATCGGATGAAGAGTATCAAAGCAAAAGAAAAGGCATGGTACGACTCGAGCTGTAAAGAGGTCGTCAGGGTTAGAGAAATGTTTTTTCGGTCCTACAAGACCAACTCGACAGAGGAAAACCGAAAAAAGTTCAAACGAGCCAGAAATGACTGCAACGCCTTTCTTAAGATTGTGAAATTCCTATACGACCGAAAACTGAGGCAAAAAATACTGTAATGTCCCAAAGGCAGTAACAATTTTTGGTCGTTCGTCAAAAATATTAGAAATTCCGCCTCATCCTCCATCCCAACGCTCATTTACAATGACATTCCAGCTGTCAGCTCTGCTTGCTGCACACTTTGCGGCCAGCTCAACACTCCCAGATTGTGCTTTGTCTCCGTCTAAACTTGAGTGCGTCAAATCTTCAATGTGACGAATCAGCTCTTGCACTCGTGTTGTAGCAAGAGTACTTAAAGATCCCAGCATACATAAATCCGCTGGTCCAGATGGTATATCTCCACTTCTTCTGAAGTGGTGTTCTTCCTCGTTGGCAAAACCACTGCGTAAGCTTTTTCATCAATCCTACTCTTTAGGACTCTTCCCGAGCAGATGGAAAACAGCATTTGTCCAGCCCGTCCCTAAAAAAGGCTAATCATCTTCTCCCTCCTCCTACAGACCCATTGCACTTACGTCCCTTCTTTCCAAGGTCATGGAAACGCTGATAAATCGTCAGCTCATGAAATATCTCGAAACACGAAAACTTTTCAATGACCGGCAATATGGTTTTCGTAGCAACAGGTCCACTGGTGATTTACTGGCATGTCATACCGAAAAGTGGAACCAAAGCATACATCAATCTGGCGAAAGCAAGATAGTTGCACTTGATATTTCTAAGGCATTTGACAGAGTTTGGCATCAGGCTCTTTTGTCGAAAATGCGTGCATTTGGGATCGACGACTCTCTTCTTCAATGGATTAGAAATTACCTTTCGGAACGTTCAATTCAAGTTGTCTTGGACGGTTTCAAGTCTGATATTCAAAAAATAAATGCTGGTGTGCCCCAGGGCTCTGTTCTGTCACCGACACTCTTTTTAATTTTCATTAACGATCTCTTGTCTGCTACTTCTAATCCAATATATTCCTTTGCTGATGACAGTACTCTCTGCTTTTCATATTCGTTCCCGGACTCACGGCCCTGCTCTTCAGCTGTAGTACGAGAACGGCCGCGTATGCTAAGCTCATTAAATTCCGATATCAATAGCATAACCAATTGGGGAACTATCAACAGAGTGGAATTTAATGCTTCCAAAACACAATGCTGTCTGCTGTCTTTAAAGCGAAATTTAAACACCCAGCCATTATCTATGAATAGCACTTGCATCGTCGAAACCGAAAAACTTTCCATTCTCGGTATGTGTGTCAATGACAACTTACGTTGGAAAGACCACATATTTGATGTCGCCAAAAATGCTGCGAAATGTCTAGGTTTCCTCAAGCGATGTAAGAAATATTTTACCCCCTCTGATCTGGCCTCAATATATAAGGCATTCATCCGCCCAAAATTGGAGTACAACTCCCACATCTGGTCAGGTGCTCCTAAAACATCTCTGCACCTGCTAGATAGGATTCAAAACCGTGCGATAAAACTTATTGATGATACTAATACCAGTCAATCAATTGACATGCTCGAACACCGACGTAATCTCTCCTGTCTCACTTTGTTTTATCGCTGTTTCCACCACCAGTGCTCCACTGAAATCGCCAGTAGCATTCCGCCCATTCATACTTTCAACCGTAACACCCGTCTCGCTATGAATGCTCATCAGTATTCCCTCAAGCCCATTTTCGGACGTACTCTAAAATATCGTGATTCGTTTCTAAGCCGTAGAACTCGCTTATGGAATGACCTGCCAATCTCTGTATTTCCTGGTCGTTATAACTTGCCAACATTTAAAAGCAATGTACATCGGTACCTCTCTTTTCTTCCTCCCTAAATTTCCTTTGTCCGCGCTGTGAACAATCACATTAAGGATACACAAACCCCTTGAGCGCGCGCACATTATATAAAAAAAAAAAAATATGTAAACAAGCAAAATTGCCAAATTTGGAGTGGAGAAAACCCATAAGCCTTTACCGAGACGCTCTTAAAAGCATTAAATCTCCCTGTTTGGTGTGTTTTATGCGCTGGTGGAATCATACGCCCATATTTCTCGTAAATTGGACTTCAAGATTGCGCTTCATTCGAGCTAGCTGCGGCAGACATATACTCGATATCATATCTAAACTAATGGTTAAAATTATCTATTAAATAAAGCTAATATCATAGACATTAACGTTAGCTTCAACTGCTTTATTTCATATTGAATTTTTATATAGCTGTAAAAAAACACCCTTTTTTTAATAGTGTTCACAATCACCCCACAACCAACTTTTTAATATCCTATTGTGTTGTTGATTGTAGAAGGCTTGTTTCGTGAACTTAGGGCACCATTCTATAGGACAGGCAAAGGTAAGATCCGAACTTGTATATTAGTGAAACGTAGCCTTAATGCATTTTTACTTCCAAATCTCTGCGAACCCGACTTAGCCGTTGGCAGACTAGAGACTGCCAAAGGCTCCTACTGGCTGGCATCGGCATACCTTAGCCACTATCATGTGGGCACTCTGCCTGGTGATAACCTAAAAAGAGTAGTGTTGGAAGCTGGAATCAAAATACTGTCCTCATCATCGAATAGAACGCTAACGCTCATCAGACGGTATGGGGCAGTACCGATATCAACGATAGAGGTGAGCCACTTTTTGACTATATTATAAGTACTAACCTTATTGGTTGCAACTTTGGCAATGAACCCACATTTATAACTAGAAACCGACAGGAAGTGCCAGATATCACTCTTGTCTCCGACAGTATCACTCAAAGGCTAACGGACTGAATGGTATCGTCTGAACACTCCTTTTCAGACCATAGATACATCCAATTCAGCCTGAGTGATGCTCCTCCCAGCCAACCAACCTTCCGAAACTACCGGAAAACTGATTGGACAAAATACAGAGGAATACTATCTGAAATGCTATCCTCAAAACTATCAAGTCCCCCACGTGGCGACAATGAGCTTGACATGAAAGTCAAGGAATTCACTCCGGCTCTCAATCAGGCTATTGCCGCTTCCTGCCCTCTTATTGAACCTAGAGGTAAGTAAAAGCCGCACTGGTGGACATCAGCACAGGGACTGCTCAGAAAAACTTGTAGAAAACTTTTCAACGTAGCAAAAAGCACAAGAAAAGTGATTGAATGGCACTCATACAAAGAATCCCTCAAATTATACAAACAAAAAACTGAGGTAGGCAAAGCGACAATACTGGAGGCCATTCTGTGACAAAATCACAGAAATCTCTGTTGCATCGCGGCTAAGAAAAAAACCCTCTCCTATGATGCCTAGCTGTTTGAAAAAAACCGATGGTTCCTGGACAACCTCAAATGATGAATCACTCAACCTGGACCAAAATTCATGGTCTGATTACAAGAAACAAACTGCTCTGGGCGCTGCATAGATTCAAACCATACAAGTCAGCTGGTCCGGATGGTATAATACCTGCCGAGCTACAAATTTCCTCAGATATTATTCTGCCTGTGCTAGAAAATATTATGAGGAGCTGTGTAGAACTTATCCACATTCCACTGTCATCTAGAGAAGTCAATGTGGTATTCATTCCCAAAGCCGGAAAATGTTTTCATGTTCTCCCTAAGGACCTCAGACTTACAAGTCTATCATCTTTCCTTCTGAAAACTAGAGAAGTACTGATTCATATCCATATACGCGCAAAAATTGATCCAATACTTTTGTCAGCGGCTCAACATGCCTACTGTAATGAAAAGTCAGTAGAAACGGCTTTGTGTTCACTAACTAGCCACATCGAACGATCCCTACAATATAGACAGTACACAATGGCAGCTTTCCTGAACATAGAGGGTGCATTTAACAACTTCAACACATCCGCAATCTGTTGTTGTAGAGTTTCAAGCACAGAAAAAAATACTGTGAATTATACCTCGAATCACTCTGAGTGAAGAAAAAACTCTCCGTCCTATCCGGACTCCCAACCCTGGAGAGCGAATATCGAAACCAAACACACCTGAGTTTCAAACCACTACAAAACAGTTTTGCTTTCTCCTCCTTCTAACTTTCCGCCCGCGCCAAGGCAACAGTAAAAGGGTATCTAACTCCTTAGGCGCGCGTAAATTATAAAAAAAAAAAAATCACGACTGCGCTGTCAACTCTGCAGGTAGACGACTCACTTGGGGAGTTGATCAGCCTTATGCTAAATAGCAGGAAAATCAACCCCAAATTTTGTGGGGCTTCTGCTAAAAGATGTGTTAGTAGAGGTGCGTCGCAATGCCGTGTCCTCTCTTTCCTTTTCCGGAACTTAGTCGTTAAAGAACTACTGATATACCTGGAAGCGGGTGGCAGCAGGGTGATTGCCTATGTGGATGACTTTGCTATAGCCGTCTCAGGTAAGTATCTTAACAAAATTAAAGATCTCCTACAGCTTTACCTTAACAGATTTATTCCTTCGGCAGATTGCTGTGGGTTGGGAGCAAACCCTCATAAAACTGATTTTGTCCTCTTTTCCAGGAAGTATGAAATTCCAATCATAGACCCTCCCTCAATAAGCGGTACCAGTTTAGTCTTTTCGGATGCAGCTAAATATCTGGGTCTCATTTCCTTTCTCGTTTCCTTGAATGCCGATCATCTTTTATCTAGATAGCAGAGCAGTTCACCATTCACCTTTGCTGGGTGCCGGGCCACAGAGATATTCCAGGGAACTGTGATGAACTCGCCAAAATTTGAACCACTCTACCTATTCTACCGTAAAAGGGTATCATGGGTATACCAATCGCTACGTACAAAGTAACATTAAATCTGGATGCCAATAAAAGAACAGACCTTAGTTGGACTGTTGGACCAACCTGTCTAGCGACCAAGCAGATCTGACCAAAGCTGGATCTGAATCGCTCTAAGTGTCTCATCCATCTAAATAGGAAACATCTCAGCACCATCATAGGTGTCATCACTGGACACTGAACCTCATAGGGAAGCACGCAAGAAGGCTTGGCGCTTTCACAATCGATTTCTGTAGAAACTGCATGGACGAGGAAGAGGTGGAGACAATCCTCCATCTACTCTGTACATGACCAGTTCTCTCCCAGAGAATAACACTTCACTTAGGAGCTCTCTTCTACAATGACCTAAACGATCTAAAAGATATAGACGAAAACAGTCTCCTACGCTTCATCATAAGCTCAAACTGGTTCCTTTAGTAAGAGGATCATAGATCAACGTGGCATCACAATGGGCCAATAGGCCCATGGGTTAGTATTTCCAACAACGACTCTTACCTACCTACCCTACCTATTGATGTATTTAAGTCGATGCATCCGCCACTAATTTCTAAACTACTGGATGTATCTTCTATTCCTCAAAGTATATTAGTATGAAAAACACTTAAAAACTTGTCTGTTGAAGAAATATACAACTTTAGTTTTTAAGTCAAAGTTGTTAACTGTTAATATGAATTCAATTCATTAATAAAAAACAATAGGACAGTGAAGAATAATAAAACAATCAAGTGTGTCCAAGGCACATGAGGCCCCTTAGTAGCTACAACAATGCTAGTAAACAGAAGAAGCGGATCGTGTCAGCCGCCCAAGATGTTTTTCATGAACCTTAAAACTATGTAAGGACTAGTATGTAAGAATTTATTACTTAAATAAATAAAAGCAAAAGACGCAGTTTGAATTATAACAAAAGGAAAAGAAAATTAATCGAAAAGTAAAATGTAGTTTTTTAATATAATCATAATGCCTATTTCTAGAAGCCAAATATCTGAGCTACAAGCTCAATCAAATCCTCAAACTCGAAGTAATATCTCTATAAGCGACTACTTTCCCTCAGCATCCCAAGATCCCAATGCTTCATATCAGTCAAGCAGCTCTAATGCCGAAGTGCAAGAGGTTAGAGCCCATCCCGAAAACAATTAATCAAAAGTATCTTGAATCCAAATGCCTACAGTTTCGCCCGCATTGAACAAACGCTTGACCTTGAACACTGAAACCAAATCAAGGATTTTGAAAGAATCCCTAACATTATTCGATGCCTAAGACAATTTTCTGTAAACGTTAGAAAATTATTTGTATGGGTCTGCTAGAATACGAATTTTCACTGACCACCAGCCGCTCACTTTCGGTATAAGTTACAAAAACAATAAAAGCAAAATCAAAAGATGGAAGTCAATACTCGAGGAATGTAACCATGAGCTAAAATATAAACCTGTTGTAACAGATGCTTTGTTAAGAGACCCAAACTTATCTAATATTAATGCCCTAACAGTTACGGAGCATAGCATTGATAGTTTCTCTCAAAATTTGATACAAAGAGTAGAAGCGCATACTAATACTTTCAAGAATCAATTATTTCTAAAAATAGACCAGATTCCTCACTCACATTTTTCCTACCTATCATAGAAATATAATAAAAGAAACCGACTGTACCGAATCCAAGCTACTCGTAAAAAAAATTCTCAAGAATGAAGAAAAAAGTATGGTCATGATACAACGCATCTATCCGTCCGAATATAAAATTCGATTCTCCCAATTAGGTGTCAAATACAATATATATCTAGCTACGCGGAACAAGACTAGATTTTTATGAAAACGTACAAGCACGCACACCGTAATGAACGGCAAATAAATCACAAATTTTAGAAAACTTCTACTTTTCTGGTACATACCGGCAAAGGTTAAACGAGTAATAAAACAATGTGCAGTATGTAAAGAAAATAAATATGACAGGCGCCCTAGCAAACCTAAAATACAAATACAAAATCCCAGTACCACAATATTCCGGTCGAATAGTTCATTTACAGAAGTTAAACGATATCTGTTAACCATTAAGAGCTTGGGCTCATTTGGTCTGCCCGAAATAGTTGTAATATACAAGACAAAAATTATTGAGCTCCACTTCGATTAGTTTTATGATCGAAGACAAACTCACTAAGCAAATTTTTAAAACACCCGTCAACGGCCAAGTTGAATGTTGCCTAAAAACGAAAGGCACTCACCGCTCCTTCACGGGTCTACCCGAATGAACAATTTTTTTATTCACTCCCCTACAACGAAAAAAATCATATAAACGTTTTTCGGACGAAGACTAACTTCTGACCATACAAGGTCAGAAAGAGAGGTCAAAGAAAGCATGGCAAGGAAATATTAGGAAAAGTCAGCAAAACAAGCTGCCGATCTTCAATACCGCTACAAAAAAAAACAACCAAAAAATACTTCACTCCCGGACAGATAGTGTGGGTATGTAATACAAAAACCAACAACTCTCTGTAACACAAATACCTAGTCAAAAATTATTTTAATATTCATTTTAGGCTCCTAATCGCCTCCGCAAGCGCCGAGGTAAGAATGCTTGATTACAAAAATTCGCAGCTTATCACTATAAATTCAGGAACAACTAAAGTGCAAACTATCAAACTTAAATTTGTTCATGTAATAGACATGAAAGAATACGAATAAACATTCAGTCACCTAGAAGGAAAACTGAAAGAAGTCATCGGTACAACCCATCCTATTCAATGGGATTCAACAAGTAAGGACTCAAATCAACAGGCTTTTCCCCAAATCCCAAACCAAATTATCACTGGATTTCTCAGCCACAGCCTGGAAATAGCTCGCTGGCACTACAGACACACAAGACTTCGAGGTTGTAAAGGCAACAATAAATCACGTACTTGACAGCAACAACGAGCAAGTGTTAGTCCAACAAATAATGTCATATTGCTAAATGGTTAAAGACGAAACAAGTGAATAAAAATGATTTCTTATTAAAAATAAAATCCAAACAAGAAATATTGAAAGAGGAAATATTAAATATAGATTACGCCATACAATGGGCCAAGCATAATTAATACATAAATACTTTCTAATTCTGAAGTATACCATATATGATTAAGGACTGTCAACATAAGAATTGATTTATTTTCTATTTTAGAAAAAGAACGCCTGGTTACTAAATAATGAATATAATAAATAATAAGTACAAATAAATATAATGACAGATACAAATATGTGACAAAAATGTAGTAGTTTTAAGATACTCGTAGGATAATATATTCTTTGAAAGTAGGATGATAATAAAAGTAAATAAAGGACATTTTGAAATTACGTGGTGAGAACTTGGCCGTTCCTTCTTCTAACTCCTCCCGAGCTCAGGTAGATTCGTTCTCGTCGTCATTGGCACAACATTGATCTCCGGAAACAGGGCACACCATCTTTTCATCTTATCGGTGCTTAAAACTGTGCTGAACTTTGGCTTCGACTCCCTTGAACGCTTCAAGTCTGCACCTCGTATGGCCCCTTATATTTACGAGTAGCAACAAGTTTGCGAGACTCATCCGTGTCTGGAGGTAGACACTCCAGGAGTACCAAATCACCTTCTCTGAATGGTCTTGGTTGTGCATTCTTACTGTCGAATCGCTGCTTTAATCTCTTTCGCGCTGCCTCGATATTCTTCTTTGACTCCTCACGTCCCACGTTCATGTAGAGTTCGCCATAATCCTCATAAACAGCTGGCAGCAGTTTATTTCCATTTAGATCAAGCATTGGAAAGTCGCATACCAATTCGATTGGTGCGATCGTTGAATAGACTCTGGTGTTCACAGATCACTGCGTTGTCCCAGTCCTCGGGTCACAAGACTCTGCCTTCAAGTGAGCTAAGACCGATTTGTTGAGTCGCTCAGATAGTCCATTTGCACATGCAGTACGCACAGCAGCCTTGATATTTT
Organism: Volucella bombylans; assembly: GCA_949129095.1. NCBI lineage: Eukaryota > Metazoa > Arthropoda > Insecta > Diptera > Syrphidae > Volucella > Volucella bombylans. The sequence continues at coordinate 81,340,076 of OX422144.1, forward strand.
GAATGACGTTACTTGAACAGTACTCCGAAAAGCTTGCTGAGGTAAAAGCTGTTCCTCGATCTGTCATCACGGCAACCCAAAATAGAGAGTCAATTGGTTCATGATGTCAGTTACTGGTTTTGTTTTGGTAGATTTAACAGGTGATATGACTGAGTAACGGGTCAATGCGTCCACAATTACCAATATATACTTACTCATTGCCACGAAAACTCCGGATGATCGGCCCAAGATGATCCAAATTTAGGAATTGAAATGGAAATTCAGGAATATCCATGCCATACAGCTCGCACTACTTGCGAGAAACTCCATGGTGAAAGCAGCATTCAATACACCCCTTAATGTAACCTTTCACCTTTTTCGCATAAGTGGAAACCAAAAGTTTTGTGATATCTTCTTTATGGAGGCTTCCACATCCGACCGCGTCATTACATGTCCTCACTACTCGCCATCAAAGGAGTGCGAATGCTCTTTCTAAACAGCCGGTGCCTTCTGAGTATGAACTCAGCTTCAAATTGTTGCTTTTGGTTCGAATAGGCTTGACCGCTCAGGACAGACATTATTTCATTAAGTTTCGGATCCTGTCGCTGCATGTTGGCTACCCAATCGTGAGTGTTGATGTCAATTGCCATGACATGACAGCTTACGTCATCTACTTGTTCTGAAGAGGAAACTGGAGCTCTACTCATTGCGTCGACATGTCTCATGGATGTTCCTGCTCGATGTTTCACTTCAAAGTCGTACTCCATCAGTTTGAGGAACCAGCGTGCTAAGGGGGATGAGTGGTTTTGTCATCTTGACGGCGGAGATAGCTTGACAGTCTGTAACGACAACAAACGGCTTACCTAGTATGTATATTCGGAAACGTTGACATCCTTCTACTACGGCCATTACTTCCAATTCTTACGCATGATAGTTTTTTTTCACTTGAATTGCATACCCGGCTGAAGTAAGCTACTGGTCTCCAGATATCGCATTCATCATTTTGTAACAACATCGCGGCAACTCCGGTACTGGAAGCATCAGTATGGACTTGATGTTCCTTCTGCAGATCGAAAATGCAAAGTGTTGGTTGAGCTCTGAGACATTGAATAATCGACCAAACGCTTCTTCACACTGATCCGTCCAAACGAACTCCTCATTTTTCTTGGTGAGTTGAGTGAGTGGCTGTGCGATGTGTGCCTAAAGTAGGATAGACTTCCTAAAGAACCAACCCGGTAAGTGCCAGAAATCGTCGAACCTCCAATGCGTTTCTCGAATGTGGATACTCTCTGATTGCTGAAGTTTTCTCATGAAACGGTCGAATCCCATCTCCGTCAACCACATGACCAAGGAAGTTTACCTCGTCCTTCAGAAATGAACATTTCGTCAACCTCAATGTCAGCCATCTTGTTGAACTACGTCGAGAAACTACAATCACCTCATCGACGTAGCTAATTACCTTATTATCCAGCGGCTTGATAAGTTGAATCATCATGCATTGGAATGCACACGGGGCGTTTCACAGACCAAAAGGCATGCGATTAAACCCATAATGCCAACTATGAATAACAAATGCTGTTATCGGCTTGGCTGATTAACTCCAGCTGATAATAACCGCACATCAGATCGAGCGTCGAAAATATCTTCTTTTCCTCAAGTGTGGACAAGACACCATCAACAGTAGGCATGGACCAAGGTTGTTTCTCTGCCATAACCCGACACACGCCGATGTCATAAATGTCGATACCTATTATGACATCATATGCCATGACCGAAATTTCAACGACCAGAAACTGTGATATATATTCGCCTTCATCGATCCGAATCTTTGCTAACATTTTCTTTCGGCAAACGGTTTCTCCTCCTGCGAACCCTATCAATCTTTCTTCGCACGGTATAACGGTGCCTTCACACATATTGGCAACTGCTTGTGAAATCAAGGACTTCGAAGTTCCTGAATCAATCAACGCACAACAGGTTACGGATTTCTTTCCCTCAATTGTTACTTTCTTCTGCAGTTCCCGATTGCCTTTCCCTACGACCCCGTTATCATTCGCGCTACTATTGAGAATATTAATCATTTTGGCAGAGAGTTAGCCTCCTATCGGCACCGTACAATTCCGAGAAATATGCCCTCTTTCGCGACAATTAAAGCAAACCGAACCGGCCTTGATTTTTCCCAAATCTTTACTCTCTGTGATTTGTTCACCATTTCCCGATAGTAGGTGAGATCTTCGCTCAGAATTTTGTACGTGAACTCCTGTTGCAACCACGTTAGTTGACAACAAAGATCGCAACAAATCTGCACACCTTCCGAAATTCATAACCCTCAGCGATTTCTTCAATTGATCATCATACAATCCGTTAATGACATATCGAATTATTGAATTATCGTCCACGTTTTCTCGGCGACCTATGGCTAACACCCGATAATATAGTTTTCATCAGGCGCATATAAACATCTGCCATACTACTTACATAAGGAAAATCATTTGAAAAGAAACTTAGAAATTCATTCCATTCCCGAAAAACTTTTCCCAAGACAGCGAAGATGAGAATGTTATCTCTCCAGCCACAGACACTTTTTAAGCTATTAGTCCGGCAAATGAACTGCCCTGATGTGATGTCTACCCCGCAGGGATTGAAGTCTGGCAAAATTTCCATTATATCCCGTATATTATGAGATGTAGTTTGTTTGACCTTTTGCACAGCAGATTGAGTGTTGACGACGTCTGCGTAATATACTGATAGCTGCGTGGTGGATGTTCCTGCAATTGGTTGCTGCGAATTTCCGATAATTCCCAAAGCTGGCGACTGTGTGGCGGCGGAACTAATTACTGCATGGCACCATGGCGGAATTACCTTCGAGCAGCTGCCCATTCAAATCGCCCTCGGTCATGTTTGCGGGATCTTTCACGATATTGTGCGTCGGCCTCCACCAACGATTTCTTCTCTTGGCAATCCATTTCCAAAATTAATTTTATACATATGTACATATATTCTTCTCAATCCCACATCTGATGTTTGTCAGAATAAAAACCGATTTATTTTCTATTTTAAAAAAAGATCGTCTGTTTATTTTGACTACTCACAATCGCCTCACTAAATACCTATAAATATAATGACAGATCCAAATACGAGTATATGAATATGTGACAAAAATGTACTAGTTTTAAGATAACATAATAGATTCTTTCAAAGCAGGATAATAATAAAAGTAAATTGATATCACGTGGTGACAGGACATTGTAAGTAAAGAAAATGTACGCTACATAAATATTATGGAGGCAATAAAATTTCCAGAACGAAAATAGCCTCAATTAATACTCGTACTTCACTAATTTATATTTAAAATTTTCCTACTATTGAGGTGGAACTACGAGTATGTTAAAAATTGTTAATTAAGTCAGTTACAAGAAAGAAAACAAACAAAATCCTGTCTATTTGTAACATTAATAATGTAGTAGATATAAGTACTGACAATTGTATAGGGTTACCCAATTCGTAGTCTGGATTTGACATACATACTACCTGTTTCAATCACATACGAGTACGTCAAAGCGAACTGTCCTCCGGGACTGTAAATATTAAGTTTCAGGTTTGCCATTTCACAATATGGATCGTTTAATAATCGCTGAAAGTATTAAAATTGTGAAAACTTACTACAAAAATAGTGATTCTGTAGCAGGTACTTTTCGAGCATTACGAGCAGATTATGGTCGACAAAATCGTCCATCCGAGGGTACTATAGGCGAAACTGTAAAAAAAAAATTCAAAAAGACTGGCTCTGTTACAGATATCTTAAGGCCTATCTCTCATCGAAATGCACGCTCTACAGAATATATGGCTGCCATTAATGAAAGTGTTGAAAAAGGTCCAAATCTATCGGTTCACAGCATTTCGGCTTATCTCACCGCACATCATGGCGTATTTTGCATTTGGATTTGCATCTACACGCTTATAAAGTGATCTTTATATCACTCAAGAATTGAAGGCAGCTGACTTCGTAGAACATACGCCGATTGGGTGTTTGAACATCAGCGTTTGGGTCACTAATGGTTTTAATCCCGTTGCCTATGAATCTTGATAAAAACGTTCCCGGGATAATCACCGTGTGGCGCTCCCATTATTCTGATTTGAGTTCTGCTTTTTTTGTTAAGTTGGTATATGTGTTGTTGACATTCCCTCTAAATCTTAGCGTCATAGCTTGACATTTGCAAAAGTTCCGTAGCCAAGAGTACATCTAACTCTGTGTGTGTTGACGATTTTTTAAAATTTTAGAAATGGATGCAACAACGAACTTGTATTCAATTTTGCCTAAAAAACGTTGGAAAGGTTGGAAAAGTGTTTCGGCAACGATTCTCTAAAGAAAACTATCGTTTAGTAGTGGCACCAGCGGTTCAAAAGCGGTCGTGAGTCAATCGAAGATGATGAACGCAGTGGCAGACTGTCGACATCGAAAACCGACAAAAACATTGATGAAGTAAAAGAAATGTTGGTCAATAAGCGCAAATTAACCATCAGAGATATAGAGGAGGACTTGAACATTGTCTATGGATCCGTCCAAGACATTTTGGTTAATGATTTGGGTTTCCGTCGTGTAGCAGCAAGTTGGTGCCAAAAGACTTCAATTTCATGCAGAAAAGAGACCGTGTTGACGTCGCAAAAGAGATGATTTGCGAGGCTGAATCCGATCCCACATTCATCAAAAGGATCATTACTGGAGACGAGACCTGGGTTTATGAGTACGACACGCAATCCAGATACCAGGCAAGTGAATGGCGTTCACCTAATGAGCCGAGACCAAAAAAACACGTCGTTTCCAGTCAAAAAGAAGGCAATGCTCACGGTTTTCATGGATTACAACGGTGTAGTTCATCATGAATTTTTGCCAGAGGGCCAGATAGTAAACAAAGTGTATAATTTGGGCGTTATGAGACGTTTGGGTGTGCAATTCGCCGAAAGAGACCAGAATTGTGGGCAGAAAACTCGTGGATTTTGCACCATGATAACGCACCGACGCACAGTGCCATCGTTATTCGTAATTTTTTGACGAAAAATGCAACAAATACCATCCAACAGCCACCAAATTCACCTAATTTGGCTCCCTGTGACTTCTTTCTGTTCAATCGAGTTAAAAAAAGCTCTACGGGGAACCGAAAACCAATTATAAAAAATGTTTCGAGGATTGGATCAAGCGCTAGCATAAGTGTGTTGCAGTCGACTGGGATTACCTTGAAGGGGATAATATAGATTTAGATGAATAAAGTTAATAAATAAAATAAGTTCCGGTACCTTTTTGATCAAAGTGGTATTTTTACAGTTTTAATTTTTATATGCCTAACTACGCCAACCTGAAAAACCTTATCAATATCGCCAATTTTAACTTTGTCTATGATAATCCTAATCTTACGATTTTCAATGCTCTCTTCGAAATTCTTAAATGTCTCTCCCAATCTGTACTTGTTTTACCCAAAAAGAATCCCTGGTATAATAAAGACCTGCGATCTCTTCGCAACAAAACAAATAATCTCTGGTATACCTACTTAAAATCGCGTTCCGACACCGATTTCTTCTACTAACAGTCTGCCCAAATTAATTTCTCCCTATGACAACCATTTAAACCGAATGCACCACACACTCATTTCCGACCCCAAACGATTCTTTCAGTTTATCAAAACTTAAAGTAAAACTTAAAATAAAGACAATATTTCCAACTATCGACATTAAGCTTTTTTAGAGCATTATTTATGACATAATTTTAATTACCATAATTATTTACCATGGAAAAGTAAATGTATTGTTTCCCAAAACCAGCACGGATTATCCGAAGATTCCGAGCGGCTAACATAGACTCGGACCACTACCTAGTTGCAGCCAAGGTATGTCTACGGATATCTCAGACGCCTCAACAACGGGGAAATACTATGAGGAGATTTAACATTGAACGGTTGCAATCCTAACAAGCCGCTAGAACCTTTGCCGATCGCGTGTCCCTCAACCTCTCCCCTTTGCAGCCAGCATCAAGTGCTGAAGACCAGTGTTTTAGATGCCGACAAGCCATCAAAAATGCCGCAACTGATGTGCTGGGTTACACCCATCCACCACCACGAAACCCTTGGTTTGCACATGCAGCAAAACAGGATGCATACAAAGCGGAGCTGCGCAGAGGGACGAAAGCGGATCATGAGCTCTACGAGCAAAAGAGGAGGGAAGAACATCGGCTGCAACGGAGAAAAAAGAAAGAGCATGAGAAGCGCGGGATCGAGGTAATAAGGAGGTGCTACTCCAGGAATAATGTTCGGAAGCTTTGGCAAAAGGTATTATAAAAAGAACGTGTCAGGGTAATAAAACCTGAGCAGAAAACTGTAGAGATGAACAAGGAAACCCTGTAGTAGAGTCACAGTCGGTGCTGAGGATATTAAAAAAACATTTTTGCAGGCTGTTAAACGGCGAAAACGACACAAATCCAGCTGTCAGGTAGAGCGAACAATTCAATATTGACGATGTAAGTCAAGAATTCCATCCACCCGACCAAAATGAACTGAGGATAGCAATATCTAAACTGAAGTCGAGCAAGGCTACTGGGCTAGACGGCCTTCCCGCCGAACTGATGACATGGTAGATGGCATACACCAACTTATTTCCAAGATTTGGTCAGATGAATGTATGACTGATGAATGGAACCTCAGCATCATTGAAACGGTTCACAAGAAAATATACCCTCTTAACTGCGCCAGCTACAGAGGCATCAGTCTCCTAAACATCGCATAATAAATCTTGTCTGCCATACTGTACGAGCGCCTGAAGCAATTTATCAACGATCTGATTGGACCCTATCAAACCAGACCAAATACTTACATTATGGCAGATCCTGGAGAAAACCCAACAAGTGCAGATCGATGCTCACCACATTTTTATCGATTTTAAAGCCGCATATGAAAGATCTACAGAGACGAGCTATACATGCAGGATGACGATGGAGAAAGCTCGCTGCTGCATCAAGGTCGGTAGCGACCTAACCGAGACCTTTGATGTCAAAAAAGGATTTAGGCAAGGCGACGCGTTGTCATGCGACTTCTTTAATATCATACTTGAAAGAATTGTGCAACACTCACAAGCCAACACAGGAGATACGATCTTTCAAAAGTCTTTTCAATTGCTTGCATACGCCGACGATATTGATATTATTGGTAAAACACAGCGAGCTGTCACTGGTGCGCTTGCGAGTATAGGAACAGAAGCGGCAAAAATGGGTCTAGCGGTAAACGAGAGCAAAACGAAGTATATGCTGTCAACAAGAAAGGACACCCAACATCGACGAATCGGCGGGATTTTATCACAATCGACAGCTATAATTTTGAAGTAGTAAAGGACTTAGTCTACCTCGGCTCTGCTATTACATCGGAAAACGACATCTCTGTTTCTTTGGGCTGAGAAAGCAACTGTGTAGTTGCCTCTCCCTAACAACCAAGGAAACTCTATATAAGACCCTTATAATCCCAGTCGTTTTGAGAGGAAAATTCTTCGTAAGATATTTGGTTTCGTATGCGTTGACGGGTTCTGGAGGAGACGATTCAACATGTCTGGTCAAAAAACTGCGCATTGGGTGTTTGGGATGGCTGGGACACATAGATCAAATGAACACCAATGCTCCAGCCCGCAGAATCGTCGACCCTAATCCGGAGGGACAACGCAGTAGAGGAAATCCTCTTTTTAGGTGACACTCGCGAGTGAAAGGAGACCTTGGAGACCTTGGAGTGCGCAACTGGAGGGGCTTATTGGTTGAGGCCCAGGTCCACCCCTGGTATGAAATTGGTATGAAATCAAATCAAATATGAAATCTACAAATTGAAGACTCTCCTTAATTCGGGAGCTTTCACTGTCTAACTTACGAAGTTCACGAATATTAATATGTAACAGCAGTATGGTCCAACAAAGACTGCAATGGAGAACAATTCCAGCAATTTCACGTCGTAATTTGTCGTTTTAAGTTTCTGGCTTGTTGACATAGTCCAGGGATAAAATATAGTCCCAAATAAAAAAGTCCAATGGTGCTAAATCGCACGAAGTGAGCTGCTAATTGACAGTATCAGTTTTTGGCGATAAGTCGATTATTAAAACTATTTATCTTCCAAGTCATCTAGTAGGAATTTATCTCCAAAAAATTGGTTAACATGAAGCAACAGTGGTCTTTGCCAGTAATCGACTCACCGTAGATATGTCTCAATGAAATCTCTGGCATGAACATCACACCATTTTATATTCAACGTTTACTGTTGGAACACATCTAGCTGTATGCTGAGGATGATTTTTAGGGGCGAACGCGAATATTTTTCTATCTGAGGGATGACCAGTTTTTACAACGGCTCGGAATCGAATTACATATTGCCGTGTTGACTTCACGACTCGTGAACAGCAATATTATTCTCTTCAAGTTTGGGGTCTTGCTCTCTCACTGTCGATTAAAATGTTTTCAATCTCAATTGTTCGCTTATGTTGACAATTATAAAGGCCGCGAATTGGAGCGAGAAAAAATTTATGAGTTCCAAACATTGAAGCATATATTTTTCCTTATACTGACAAATTCATCAGCAGAAATAAATAAATGGCAAACAAAATTTATGAAGATGAATCATCCTCTAAACAATAGCAAAAAAGTTGTAATCGTCAAGTTGGCAAAGAATCGCAATTTGAGAGTGTGGAGAACTGGAGCGAAATATGCATTCTTTTCACAGGAGCGACGTCAACTTGGAAAACAATCCTTTTGAGTTACGTCAACAAGAGTGGAACATTAAAATTTGGCGCCATTTTTGCTATTGTACGAATTCATTATAATATTGTAGTTCGATGTAGACATTCCGCCATTATTAAAAATGGGTCGCCATTCGATACAGTAACGATTTCTTATTGTTCAATATTTCTTCAAAAAAAGTGAAAATTCGACTTTAAGGAACTGGGTTGGTTGCTGATGTCAGACTATCGACTCGTACTTAGCCAGTTCGTACAGAAGAAAACATTATAACTATTCGCGAAAATGTGGCCGATATTTAAACGATGCAATCGCAATCACAATGTCTATTTCGAAGATTATTCCGAAAAAAAAAAACTTTTCAATAACCTCCTTAAAGATTTATTTACGATTTGCATTTGTTGAGCTGATCTTCTAGTCCTACTGCGCGAAAATATCAAGAAAGTTAGGAGCTTGAGTTTTTGATCAGAAGTACAAATTACCCGCATCAATAGGACATTCTTCTTCTATCCGATATCCATGTGTTATATCCATAGATGACTCATCAAATATGCGGTCAGACAGTTTTCAAAATTCTAATTGTTTGACCTTTTAACAGATCCTCTTGCAGTTTACTGACATAGTAAAGTCACACAAATAAAGCTGCAAAAGTTGTTACAGCTGTAAAGAAATATAGGACCAAGAGCTTAACTTATTTTCCCGTTGGTTCTCACTAAAATAAAATCTCAATGAACGGACTTAGCGCAATTGGGCGAATGACCTACCGCTACCCACCTGATGGCACCTCTTCCTCATCTCAGGAAATTTTGGGCTTCATCAGCAAGCATCTGCGACTTCAAATAAATAACTTTCTATTGGTTTAAAAAGTTAGATTTGGTTACCACTGTGCCAGGATGATTACGAGACCCTGATCTTCTTCAGCAAATTTGTTTACAATAATTTACCATGGGACCATCAGATTTCGTTGAGTGCAGAAAAAACTGCTGGAGTTGTTATTATTTCATACATCAGAGCATAGTTGAAAATTTGGCTCAATGGACATAATGACTGTATTTCTAAAGGACAATCTAATGAAGAAGGCCCAGCTTGTAACGAATAAGTTATTTAAATTTATTTAAAATAAATAGCACCATAATTGATGCTGTCAAAACTTAGGGTGGTCTGAAAATTTTGCTCATTTCCTATTAGACTTACTTATTGCCCTGTTAGGGCCTCTTTGAGGTTCTGAGAAACATCCTTAAACCCTTTTGGAATGTGAGATCCTAACGGTATTTTAATAAGGCGTAAATAAAAATCAACATAGCCTTTTTAATAAATTATGCACTTCGCTCGATTGCATACCTACATCAGTGCCAAAACAAACCAAAATAAATGCAGACAGTCCAGCAATCATAATACAATTTTTATCTGTGTCAGATAAAATTAAATTGCTGAAGTCCGTTAATTCTAAGTATGAAAAAACAAAAAAAAATCGCTTTGTTCACACAATATTGGGTTGCAATCAGACGTCTCTCAGTGAAAGACCTTCTGCACTCAATCATGCGATCTATCGGAAAGCTTTTCAATTGAAACACCAAAAGCAGTTGTGTTCTGTGTTTACAAGAGGTGGGCGTGTATATGTACGAGCAAAATCCAATGAAGAAGCTTTTTTGATCGATTCGATGCACAATTTGGATTTTCTTGCTGCAATAAATAACAAGTCTTAATATTATGAATCTCAACATTGTTTGCAAGCTACATTTAGAGCCTGAATTTATAATATATTTTTTATTTTGTTATCTATTGAAATTATTGTAAGTTTTGTAAAATTTTTATTAAAATCTAATTTGAACAGTGAACGCCGTTATGCTTAAAATTAAACAATTTTCATTTCTGCAATATCGGCACATTGATACTACTTCTCAATTACGAGAGATGGCGATAGTTCCATTAAACTTTCGAAGCTTTTGTGCTTTCTTATTTTATCAATACCGGCACTTTTCTCAGTATTCGCTTGATCGTAAGTGTGTCTTCATCTCTTTCTTTAAGCAAAAGTGGCACATTACAATTGTGCCAAGATCGAGGTAAGTAAATTATTCAACTTTTAGAGCAATAATGGCTAAACGCGAGTTGTGCCGTTATTACGCCGATTATACGAACGAAGTCAATATTTACACCAGGAAAGAATGGCACATTTCGAGTTGTGCCACTGTTGCCATTTTTTTCTAAGAATACTACTAAAAAATTAATTTAAAACGCCCGATGAACAGACAGAATTTGAAATCAAACTCTCGGGGGAATACTTGCGTTCCTTGGTAGGTATAAAGTATGTACGAGTATATTTTTTCATAACAAACTCAACAATGTTAACAATATTCTTAATGTACTTCATTTTTAAAAAGATTGCAAAAAGATTCAAAAAGGTTTATCAAAATAATGTTTTTTTTTTTGTTTAAATTGCTTCTTAATTATTTGCAAAATGATTCAGAAGATAGCTCTTCATCATCTTTGGCAGATTTTTCTTCGCATGATTCTCAGAAGGATCCTGATTATTGTACTTATAGCCAAACATCAGAAAGTGACGACGACGGGGAGAAATAGCTGGGCAGCCCCTTAAAGGATATGGAAAGTCCTAAAGTAAAAGGGAAAACAAGGAAAAGGAAAGTAATCCCAGATAATTGGAAAAGGAACCAAGCTAAAAAACTAAGGAACACAGGTATGAAATATAAAAGTGCGAAGGGGAAGATAGTAGAAGAAAGATAGATTAAACAACTCTGCTATGGAAACTGCAAGAATAAATGTATACTTAAATTTTCGGAAGCAGAAAGGCTCCAGTATTTTCAAAAATTTTCAAAAAGACTGGAGCCTCGTAGATGTATTAAGAAAGAGAGCTCTTATATTTATGATCTCGAATGCAGGATATACCATCGAATTTTCTAGCAGTTGCAGGTAAAAAAAAAGGATTAATAATAATGCATTCTACTTCGGCGAAGCGGAAAAAAGAGCCAGAGTCTGCAAAAAAGTTTTTTTTACTTCTTCACTTGGAATCACTTATAGATGTATCCGAAGTGTTATCGAAAAGAGGATAAGTGGCTAGTTCGGCGAAATGAGGAATAAACATGGGAAGCAGAAACGTATAGATGAAAATATTAAAACCAAAGCACACATTAACTCTATTCCCAAAATTGAGAGCCACTACACAAGGCAGTGAGAAAGATTATATTGAAGGTGGTTAGACAATTATTGATATTTGGAAAGATTACAAGAGCGATTGCGAAAAAAATGGGGAATCTTTTGCAACGCAATCCATGTACAGAAACATTCTCAACTACGAGTTCAACCTCGCCTTTTTTGTACCAAAAAAGGACCAATGTCAAAAGTGCGTAGGCTTTGAAAACGCGACTGAGGAGGAAAAAATAAAACTTTAAGATTATCTCTCACACTTAAAAGAAAAAAACTGAGTAGGTCAGAAAAAGAAAGCGACAAGGCTAGGGTTTCCGATTCTTTCAAAGTAGAATGCTTTGACTTGTAGCCTACCCTACCAACTCATGAAGGAGAACTTTCATCATTTTACTATAAGTCAAAATTGTCAACCTACAACTTTTCGGTGTGTGATCTTTTACCTAAGAGTTAAAGTGATATTCAGTGTTTCGTGTGGCATGAGGGTGAAGGCAAGAGAGAAGCAGTTGAAATCGGATCTAGCTTTCTCCAATATTTAAAAAATAAGGCTGAACTTTGTAATGGAGAATTAGACATTGTTTTTTATTCTGACAACTGTGGAGGTCAACAAAAAAATTGATTTGTAATAGCAGCTTACCTTTATGCAGTGAAAAATTACAAAATTAGATCCATAAGCCACAAATATCTCATCACAGAACACATCCAAAACGAGGGGGATAATGTACATTCACTCATTGAAAAAACATTAAGTGCTCTCTTAGGTCAGGCCCAATTTATACACCAGACCAGCATGTAACTTTGGTGAAAACTTAAAAAACAAAAAACTGGCCATCCTTTGAAGGTCACGGAAATGAGGCACACTTAATTCAATGATGTGGCAATATTTAAGATCGAGAGCCAACATCCTGATCATTTCTTTTATAAAATGTCTTTCAACAAAGAAGAATACAAAGTTGTTTAACGTTCACGTTGAAGAACGATCTAAACGATTTTGAAATAATAAAAGCTTATGCGTAGCAATGCAATCAACAGTAGCTACATCTATTTTTATAATAGCCTTAAAGTAGCCCCTGAAAAGCAGTAGTTCCTTTTAGCACAAAAGGTACAAAAAGGAAAGCCTGATTAAAGGGCTGTAAAACTAACTATGGACTTTGAAAATAAAATGAGAATTATTTTTGAGTTTACGAGTATAAGAATAAGAAATTAATTAATTTATTATTTTTGAGTTTATAAGAATAAAAAATGATTTTTTTAATTGGCTAAATAAATAGACATTATGAATTAGAAAACTAAGACATGATTTAAGTGCTTTTCCACTTTTCCAATTATTATGTCAAGGTTTTTGGTAAATAATTGTGGAATTTCATCAAATCTTTGTAATATGCCCTTATTCTTTGAAATGGCGCTTGAAGACTTTCAATATACTTTGCCTAATGCAATAATGACACTTTCCCGGAAAAGGGCGGATGCCACCCACTTTTGAATCCCGCAAAAAAGTTATAAGAAAGTAATGCTTTTCACATCAAAATGACACATCAGTGTCTGGATAGCATAATCTATAAGAACAAAAATCCAAATTGAAAAAAGACATGATTTTAAATCGCTTATATCTCGAAACTGAAAAATATTAGTTGTGCCATTATTGCAGGCAATGACCGATATGTATGCTGATGATGTTCAGAAAAGTTTTTCCCTAGGTTTGGTGGAAAATGCAGCTGTCGAAGTTAAAGAAGATTTAAGCAATATTCATAATTGGACGCGGAAAAATGGACTATGCGATAACCCACTTAAGTCCAAATGCTTGGTTATCTCAAAAAAATCCATCAATACGTCGGATTTCACCAAAATATATAATACTATGAAAGTAATCAAATTGAATTCATCGATTCAGCTAAAAACCTTGGTATTACCTTCACAACAACACTTTCTTGGAATACTCATACCAGATTGACAATTGGGAGAGTTTATGGAGGGCTTCGTATGCTGTGCACCAACCATAGACTTACACCCCTAAAAACAAGACTCGTACTAGCCAAAACATTACTCCTCCCTCTTTTGCTTTACGGTTGTGAACTTTTTTTACAATTGTGATTCTGAGCACAAGTGAAAACTCAATGTTGTTTACAACAGGTATGACCACATTTCTCAATTCTCCAAATCAATATATGGCGTTATTCTTGGAAATCTTTAACATTGCTAAACAATATATTGCAATCGCGTCAACCACCTTACCTTTTTAATAAGATCTGCCAGTCAGGTTCTCTTAGATTTCTTAAACTTGTGCCAGTAACACGTCTTTAATATCCGAGTGCCAATTTTTTATAAATGCGATACGTCGATGAAACTCTCTTCCTCGACATCTAAGGATGATTAGCTGTACAGCGCTTTTCGGTAGGAGGCTCAAGGAGTACAGTACTTGGAGACATTAATATGATAATGAACTTTTTGTTTACTAATCTATCCCATTTCTTTTCTTTTTAATTATTTCCTTTACCATTCTCTCAATGTTTATTCTTGTTTTTGTTTTTTTATTGCATTCAAATAACATAATAATACCTACAATATTGTTAGCTTCTTTTTTCTATTGTTGTAACCTTGTAACACATTATTTAAACATATCAATGAAGCTTATGCTGGCTAAGAAGATATTGTATCTTATTGTATAAGTCTATACGAATAAATAAATAAATAAATAAATAAATATTTATTATTTGCTGCTTAGGCGTCTTAATAAGAGGGAAATTTCTCGTTGTGACCATCAATGGGTGAAACCGGTGGATATCTTTCCGGACGCAATGGCTTGAACTTGCGTTTACTTCTTGATATTATCTGTGAACAGCGAGAGGGGCTAAGGGTATATCATATTAATGCACAAAGTTTATTGGGGAAAATTGATGAATTTACCATATATATCTGTTTGATGGTTCCAGTGTTGGTGTTGTGTGTGTGTCCGTAACATGGTTTGACCCGAGGGTTAGGGAGTCTCACTCCATGCATGGTTGCAACATTTTCAGAGCTGACAGGAAAAATAGAGTTGGTGGTGGTGTTGCTATTTATGTTCGCGGCAATCTAAATGTGAACCCTCTGCATGAGTCACCTCTCGATAACCCTTTTGAGTTGAAAAAAAGAAATGTCTTCTTGGTGTTGTGTACAGGCCATATAAATACATTGATTTGACTCCCCTCTTTGACGTATTAGAAATCTATTCATTGTTCTTCCGACGTACTCTTGTCTGTGGTGATTTTATTGTAATATCCTTGATTGTACGAGTTCGTCTTTAGTCTAGTCCATACGGATGCTGAATCTCGATGTTGTTAACTCTACAGAAAAAACGCACTTTACCTGTTCTACCAGCACTCTTTTGGACATTTTCATCACCAGTGATTGTCAAGATGTACGAGTATTTTCTAAACAGGTTTCTGCTCTTGTTTTTTTCTAGACATGATCTTATCTTTTCCGCTTCTAAATTAACTACTACTAGAAAAAGCTGGACGTATACGTTTAGAGACTTTAGACAATTAATTTGGTGGAGGCTAACGCCCCCATTTATTTCACTTAATGCAAGCCTGAACTAACTTAAAAACTGGGACTTAAAAACTAACAAGAGTTAAGGGGTAAGAGATCAAGTTTAAGACGAGAAGTGCTCAGGTTAAAATCAAAAAGGAGGAGGTTTGAGTCAGAGCATGCGGGAGATTGGTTCGTTAGAGCCGTAAGAGGTGCGGTGGGTTGGAATATAGAAGAGACGAGGACAGCGTAAATTACGAGGGTTAGAATTGAAGGAAATAGAATTGTAAAGGGAAGCGCAGTCCACAGAACCGGAGAGCAGTCGATGAATGAAGAGAATGTCAGCTACTCGTACGTTTCTGCGTTTTTCGAGGGTATTCAGGTTAAGAAGTTTGAGGCAGTCGCGGTAGAGAGGTAAGATAAATGGCTCATTCCAGGGTAGTACACGAATAGCAAATCGAAGAAAATGACGTTGAATGATCTCGATTCGGGATATATGAATTCGCTGAAAGGGGGACCATGGCTGGCATATTCAACGAGAGGCCGGACAAGGGTAATGTAAAGTGACCTTGTCACATAAGGTTTGCAAAATCCTTTAGACCAACGTTTGATAAAACCAAGCGATAAGCTGGCTTTAAGGATTATCTCATCAATATGCGAACGGAAGTTTAACTCTCTATCGTATAATATTCCAATATCGCAATTTTTTAGACGCCAAGTCGAAAATCTATATATTCTTGGGGTGAAGAAACAGTTTTGGAGAACTTAGTGTCCTCGGCGTAAATGGATAGGGGCAGTATTTAATAATCACCTCAAGATCGTTTATTTTTAAAAAGAAAAAGAGGGGCCTTAGATGTCTGCCATGTAGGACACCAGAAGTGGCTAAAAACGGGATTGAGAAGGCTGAGCTAAAGCGAACGCTATAGTAACGGTTCTCCAGATAAGAAGATATACTCGTACTCCATTCTTTGATCGCTTTTTGCGAACCGGGGTTATGAAAGAGGTCTTCCAAACTTGGTGGAATTCCTCTTGTGTGATGGACAGGTGAAATAGGGAGGAAAGTGAATGTGAAAGATTGGAGGCACATTTTTTATGAAATATTATTATGGAACGAGAGAGAGGGGGGGTAGCCGTCTGATTTTCTTTTGTAGTTGTCGAATTGATAAAATGTCTTCGGATCGCTGATAAGGTTGGTCTGCGCTGTGTCGAGAAAGCGCTGATAGAGGCAGTTATAGAGCTGGGTAAATTTCAGGTACGTTCCAAGATAGTTAGAGTAGTCGTAATAAGAATTGGTGCGAAGAAAAGCTGCCCATAATTTGTTTCTTCTGTTACGTAAAGAGTGAAGTCTTCTGTTGTACCATGGAGGGGAAATAGATAATGTTTTATGCCGTGAAAATGGGGTGTAGAGAAAAATTGAATTAAGTACTTTATTGTAGAAAATTAAGACAGAATCAAATAAGGATAGGTTGGTAAAATTAAAAGAAAATTTGCTATGATAAGTATTGATTTTGCGAAAATGAGCTTTATGGAAGTTGTAAGAAGAGATGGTACTCGTAGTTGAAGAAGTGGGCTGGGATGGAGAGTTATGGAAAAATAAGAGAAAAAGAGGGGGTGAAAGTTGTCGACAGTTGAGGGGATAAAGGGACAGAACGAAACACGGATCTACAATACTTGAGCAAGATCTTATATGCATTAGTAGGCAGCCAATATTTCACGAAACTTCAGTTGACGTCCAAGTTGAATATTTTCACAAAATGGTTACACATAAACACATCAAAACGAAAACTGTAAAATATAATATCATTAGGTGATTTACACCTGAAATTGCTGAGCTTAAAAATAAACGTAATGATGCGTACAAAGAATGGAAACGATTTAGAATTTCTGAGTTCTTTGTTAGTTTTCGATTCTTACGGAATAAAGTAAATGAAAAAATAAGAAGAAGTATAGTTATTACGCTAAACGTTTCGATTACAAGCTTCCGACAAAAACCCTATGGATAAACTTGAAAGAGTTAGGTGTAGAACCTAACCTAAGATTCGAGGTAGGTCAGGTCTATCCTGGCTGGCTCGTTTGAGTTCCGCAGAGTGGAACAAACCGATGGTGCCATACTGAAAGTCAAATCTAACGCTGTTGGTATCGACAACATCCATCCACATTTTATTAAAATAATATTACCATACGTTCTTCCAGTAGGTGGCCATGGCTCAAGTGGTAGTGTATTGACTTCCCATTCGGACGGTTCGGGGTTCAATACCAGCCGTGACCGAAAGACATTTTTTCAGGCAACTGAGATCTCGTGAGTTGAATGGTTGCTTAAATACAACATCTAGTCATAGTCATAAGAATTTAGAGTAGCTTAGAGCGCCTGTGTGGGGCCAATAAGTTAGTATAAGATTGTTAAGTAATTTTAAGCTAGCATTTAAGCATTTTTTGTTAGTATGTAAGAGTTAGTGATTAAGAAAATAAAATGCATTGAAAACTGAAAAAAAAACTGAACAACATCTAGTCAATTTACACTAATAATTTAGTCTCCCCATTAAATGTTGGATGCCACCCATGTAGCGAAATAACCACTGAGCCCAAATATCTTTCTCTCTCTCGTTAGTTGTCAATCGTTAGTTCAGTTCTGTTTGTCCGAATGTTGGTAAAGTTTAGGTCGCGCCCACACATATATCTTCAACAATATTATAACGAAATCAATTTTTCCGAGTGCTTGGAAGCAGGTAAAGAATAGGGCTGCACAAGCATATCAAAAATATTTTGCAAGCCATCAGCTCTCATTTCAAATACTGTCTCTCTTGTTCACTCTCATTACAAATCAAATACTTTATTGACGAAAGTTTTTCGAATACATACAAATACTGCACGACAAGCCAATAGAGCATTAGACCAAAATTGAAGCACAATAAATCTGAAGTAAAACAAAAGTGAAGTAGAACAAAAATGAAGTAGAAGAACGTTTAAACTTATCGAAATGAAGTATGATTTGTTTTTCTTTTTTGTGCACTTGCGAGGAATGATAACAGTTTTTTCTTTCTAGATCAGGATAGCCTGATGTTTAGGTAATGATTATTTTGAGAAAAAGAAATACTGGAAAAAAGCAATTACGCGTATGTATTTCGCATATGTAGTTTGTATTACATTTGCAGCTTCGTTTCTTACGTAGTTATGAAAACGGTAAACTACTACAAAACACTAATTTCTTCTGCATTTGGTTTCGGTTGTAATTTGTAGAACAAAAGGAAAACGTTTGAAAAATGTTTATTCTATTTATTTATATGTTGTATGTATGCACATATGTAATTTTATGTTGAAAAAAAAGAAGAAGAAGAAGAAGAAGCTATGCCTGCTGTAGTTTACCGTTATTTTACTTCACTATCACTTTTTGTTTTGATATTTTGCTTCACAACAGAACACAAGCACTGTCATTTTATCCGAAATTTTTCAAGTGCGGTAGTATTTATCAGTTGATATACATGCTATACTGAAGGACAGTGCTTGGTTTCACCAAAACATTCAAATACAGGTTTTTGCTATCGACACTACACTAAAGTATAGTGCTTGGAAGTACTGTACAGTAGTGAAGGGTCAGTTTTAGAAGGATTTGTGCAGCCCTCTGGTAGAGATTATACCAATCCCAAAGAGTAAAAGATCAGGTACCTCATCAATGCAATACAAACTCATTGCTATTCTTTCATACTTATCGTCTTCGAAAAATTCATACACCAACAAATATCTAATTTTCTACAGCGTGAACGAATAGGTATTCCGAAAGCACCACAGCTGTACTCTAAATTCAAATTTCAAATCTTCTGGTGTCTAACATTATCAGCCAAAGGGTCGGACCGTGCCTATTGGCCAACACATGTTGCTTTTCAGCCAATTTGGCATGAGTTTATCGTTTCTCCTGATTGAAGAAATGAAAAGTGGATTGGTCCTTTCGATGTCCACCAAATTGGGGTGTGCTTTGGGTTTGCATCTGCATCCAACAGCTGCTCAAATCTTTTCCGATTATCATACAATATCCACTTTTCATCAGAGGTGACTATCCGGTGCAAAAACGGTTCAGTTGGGTTTCTTAATGTAAGCAATGCGCATAAATCGTTCAGTTCATGGGGTACCCAATTATCGAGTTTCTTTACCTTTCCTATGAGAGAAAGGTGTCGACTTATTGTCACTCCCAACCTTTGCGCAATCTTCCGCACCCATTTCGTAGGATCGGCATCTACTGTTGCTCTTAAAACATCGTCGTCAACTAACGTTGCCGGATTCCCACGTGGTTCATTTTCGAGGCTGAAACGGAACTTTCCAAACCAACGTCGTATAGTGCGTTCACCGCTACATCCTCAAATGCTTCATAAATGTTTTTAATTGCCAATAAGGCATTATGTCCCATTTTAAAATCGTAAAGTAAGACGGTTCGAATTTGAACTGCCGACAGTATGGTAAAAAATTCCTAGAAAAAAAAAAACAGTACTTGTAACGAACTCTAAAATTCTCACACGTCAAGCACACGTACCACTTTATTAAAAAAAAGAAGACAATTTCACGTTCTGGCACAGATGTTCAATCGAGAACTTCTTATTTCCGACTGAGCGAAAATTAGAAAAATTGATTTTTCTAAGGCTTTTTGCACCGTTGATCACGAGTTACTTATATTCAAGCTAACAAGCTTATATAACTTTTCCTCATCAGCCGGTAATGCCATGCGCTCGTATTTAGTGGAAAGAAAACAAGCGGTTTTCGCGAACAATCTTAGGTCAGACTTTGTGGAATTTCAGCAGGTGCTCCATAGGGATTAATACTAGGACAATTGCTTTTTGCAATTTTCATAAATGATCTCCCTAATGCTATTAAGACCTGCAATTTCTACATTTTTGCGGACGATGTTTAGCTTTACTTAAGCTTTAAATATGACCTTATTGCTCACGTAACTTTACAATTTAATCTTGACCTTAAGGGAATTCAATGCTGGGTAGAGGAAAACTACAGGCATCCCAATCCGACAAAAAACGATATGCTTATTTATAAATAGAAATGGTATTATCCCAACTAGTTTCTCTCTTGTCCGGCTTGGAAACTTACCAATTAAATTTATAAGCAAAGCTAAAAATCCCGGCGCCTGGTTTAGCTCATCATTAAATTGCGACGACCATATCCGTTCAGTCATCAGAAAAATATACGGCTGCTTTAGAAATTTGTCTCAATCTCAAAGCTTCACACCAGGTAAAACTAAGATACTCTTGGTGAAGACCACAATTATTCCTTTGATAACGTACGGCTGCGAAATGTCTTTTTGATGTCTTATTACACGCAGGCTTAATGTTGGTTTTAATAATATTGTACGCTACGTATATGGCCTGAAACGCTACACTTGATATATATTTGGGCCACTACACAATTAAATACTTAATAAAGATAATAACCAGCAAACAGCATCAATATATACTATACGACAAGCTAAGTTTCTCGAAATCTAATCGTACGTTTAGTTTAATTGTACCCTCTTAACATGAGATGGCATTATCATAGGAGTAGTTTTTGTGTAGCTGTTTTTCGACACCTAGCGAATAACTATTATGAATGAATTATTTACAGTATTAACATTTTCCACTCCTTACTAGATTATAATAATCAATTTGGAATTATTGTACTTTTAATCCAATTAATTTGTATAAACTTATTCAATATATTGTAAAATATTTAAAATACTGAAACCTATCCATCCATTGTACTATATTACATTAATAGCTTAAAAATTGAAAAGTCTACTGTAAATGTTGTTTTTTTACCTCAATAAATACCAAAAAATACACCTTCTTCCAAGTAATGTCATTGGGACTCAGACTTTACCAATCGCATTACACACTTGTCTGACACTAAAAAACAAAATTACTTTAATAGCATAAAAGTCATGTTTCATTTAATTCCGTAGTACCTCATTCCCAATATTGTATTCACAGCTCTAACCCAGAATTTGTGGGCTAGACAGTTGTATTACAGCTGCATTACACCTCTGAAACCTAAAAAGTCGGATTGAAAAATTAACGCTATTCCTTCTAAACGGTTGTTCATTTATTCTGCAGCATCAACCTTCCTAACTGATCCAGCCCTTAAAATGCAACCTTCCACTACTCTCCTAAAAGTCCTACATTCACACCGTGAGGAGAAGGAGTGCAAAGAAATTTATTTTTTTCTATTCAAAGGAAATTTTTTATGCAAATGAGAACTGCAAGGATAATGGAAGCAGAAGCTATATTCCACCGCCCACAAGAAGAAAAAAGAAAAAAAAATTAAGAAAAATCCACATTTACGAGCATCCTGGCGAAGAGCCGTCACCACGTTTGCTCCTAGAGAAGGACGACGTGCAGAGTAGATCTCTAAAGATAAACAAGTAATTTTCTGCTAACATATGTGAACGTGTGGAGCTGTTTAACGCCACCGGGACATACCAGGTTTACGGTGTACACGATACACACAGTACACCTATATAAAGGAGAACAATAAAAATAATCCTTAAACCCAGCTCCCAGACCTGGTTCCTTCGTCTTAAGTGTCCTTGCAGAAGATTCCGATGGTTTCTGTCGTTTTTTTTTTTGTATTTTAGTTTTTACTTTAGTCCTGCTCCTCTCGTTGTTTGGTGGACAAAGCTCAGAGGTGAGGTGTTAGGGTAAAAAATATCACACAGTAGCTCACTGTCGCCTAAAAGAGTCACCTTAAGAAGATAATAGTTCAGTAATGGGGGTATAATACCCCGTTGAGCTGTGGACGTGAGTACCGCTACAGAATGTATGTATGAACGTTTTCTGAACGCGGTCCATTAATTCTTGGAGGTTAGGTGTTTCGTGTTTGTCTGTTTAAATTTGTTTTTTGCTTTTCTTTACCCCTTTTTTTCCTCCTGGCCGGATCCACATTTTTTTCTTATTTTTCATTGTGCAACTTGTATCTGGGTTAAGTGGGAGTTTACCTTATTTTGCAGAAGAATCGAAAGTGTGGTTAATTTATGCACTTTGTCGCACATAGCTGGTTACGGACAAAGAATGTTAAGTTTCCTTTATTATAATAAAGTGCGTTGAAAAATGGAATAATTGTATAACGGAAATGAAAGTAGATGCTCTGGAATGAAGGTTTTAAAAATAAGAAAAGAAATATTTAAATGCATTCAAAGGAGCTGGTGAAGCAATCTTAAGAAAACAATAGCCCATGAAAGCAAAAAAAAAATAAATGTACCTAATGCAGTAACAACTTGGGGACCATCTTACAATTCAAGAATTTTCAGTAAGAAATTATGAATGTGTCGGGAAAAAGTGACTGGTGAGCCGTATACCTGACTTAACCCTGTGTTTGCTTACCCACTAGCGGTATTTGTACAATAGTGTGCAAAAATATGTCGGATTACTAGAAAGAAAAATATTCCGGCAGGGATATACCATAATAGAATCAAACTAGTTAAGAATCAATTTTTCGAGCACTCCTGTTTGATCCTTTCATCATAATTAGATGCAATCAATGCTATAACCCATAAAAGGAGTACACCTGATTTTTTAAAATAAAATCTGTCCAATGTAGAAACCCCATTTAATGACTAAATACTTCTTAGCATATAAAGGGTTTTGCAATATGGACTTGACAACTTTGAATTTAATTTGCACTCTTTCACTAATCATCAAACTGTCACTGTCAATTTATTCAGTAAACTCAACATTTTCATCATGCTAAAGTACACGAACGAGCAACGTCTGCAATTTATAAATATTTTCCACCGAAATTCGGAGTCGGTGATTACGACTTTAAGAGCGTTAACTCCAAATAATTCTCGCCCTAGTAGACAGGCAATAACAAGTTTAGTGCCAAAAATTTGATTCTACATATTCGTTGTGTGATGTTGCCGTGTCAGTGAGATAACGGGTTGGTCGAAGTGTCGAAAATATCGCTGCCGTTCAGGTGTCCGTAGCAAACGATCCAAATCAGTCAATTCCACGGCGTTCTCAAGAATTGGGCATCGCTCAGACCACATTATGGCATATTTTGCGTAAGGATCTTGGTTTACACCCATACAAGATCAAACTGACTCAAGAATTGAAGCCGATGGATCATTTGAAGCGACGTACGTTCTCCGATTGTGTTCTGGAGTTCGCTGAATCATCTTCAGTGATGAACCTCATTTTTGGCTCAATGGGTTCGTCAATAAGCAAAATAGGCGTTATTGGTCGAGTAAAAATCCACATATGCTTCATGAACCACCACTACATCTACAAAAAATAACTGTTTGGTGCGGTTTGCATGCCGGCGGCGTTATTGGGCCATATTTTTTCGTCGACGATAACGATCGTCACGTTACTGTGAATGGACAGCGTTATCGCGCCATGATCACGGATTATTTTTGGCCCGAATTAGAAGATATGGACTTGGACGACATGTAGTTTCAACAGAATGATGCCAGAAGCCACACAGCACACGCTAGAATCGATTTATTGAAGAGTAAGTATGGCGAGCGTGTTATCTCAAGAAATGGGCCAGTCGATTGGCCGCCACATTCGTGCGATTTAATGCCGCTTGACTATTTTCTGTGGGCCTACGTTAAGTCAACGACGACGTTGGAAGAGCTCAGAGCCAACATTGAAAGCGTTATCGACGTACGACTAACGAAGACCTGTTCCGCAATCCTACTATTGACGCACTGCACCGACAGAGAAGTAGACTTCTGACAAGACTTAAAAACTTGTACAGACAGTTCACTGACCGTCAAGAACCGGAGATTAGGACACTGAAGTCGTCGATTACAGAATTTCTGTAAGTTTGTATTGGAACAACAAGCTTCGGACTGTAAACACCAGCAACCCGAATATGTTTCCGCAAATAAATAAACTATTTCGGAGAAAACATCAAAACGACCTTCAGTGCCTTAAAATAGTCCGGACAACAGACAACGAACGGTTAGTGACAATAGCAGGTATTGATCCAAATGAAGCCGCTGACGGTGACGACTTCTTTGTGATCGAGGATCCGCAGGAGAAGGTTGAGACCATAGGGGCGACTTTCCAGGAAGTATACAAGGACACTGATATCATTGGTCCTAATTATGACCTGGACAGTCGCGTCTTGGTGCACGACTTCCGCATTCGAAATGAAATAGGGAACTGGCGATCCGAGGGCTCTGGTTTCACCCGGTTCAGCGACGAAAATATCGCCAATAATGTCATTGCCAGAGAGGGTGACCTACCTCCGTTCATTTCGAGGGAAGAACTCTATGAGATCTTCGACACAATCAGAGTTAGGAAATCAGTGGGGACCGATGGTATTCCGAACATCGTGCTTCGACATCTTCCTCTAGAAGCGGTGGACATTTACACCACCCTGTTTGGAATTGGAAAACGGCGGTGTTCAACCTATCCCCAAAAAGGGGAAGGATATATCCAATCCGGCGAATCTCCGGTCGATAAGTCTCCTTCCGAATATCAGTAAGGTGTTTGAAAAAGTAATCAATAGAGCTCTGTCTAGATGGGTTGAGGACAAACATATAGTTCCGGATAATCAATTCGGTTTTAAAGCGGGACATGATATCTCACATGCCGCGTCTAAACTGGTTTCTGATATCCAATGGAACAAAGACAAGAAACAGTGCACTGGTGCCTGCCTTGTTTACTTGGAGAAGGCCTTCGACACCGTATGGTTAGAGGGTCTTTTCTATAAGCTGACTAGGCTGGGGATCAGTAAACCACTCTTGTACATTCTTTATAATACTCGTATGCTAACTAACAGACAGTTCATCGTGAAGAATGGCGATGTGACTTTTGTTGAAATATTTCAAATTAAAAATGGTCTTCAGCAAGGCGCGGTCAATTCGCCGATCCTATTCAACATTTTTAAAAGCGACTTGATAGGTTCACTTCCCCATACTATTGCGTACGCAGACGATTTGATAGCGTACAGAACAGGTCCAAAAATCGAGGTCATTAATACTCTTTTGCAGCGTGACTTCGAGAAGATAAGATGATTTTGCGATGACTGGAAGTTGAAAATCAACTTTCAGAAGTCGGAAACCATTCTCTTTAGGACGCCGTTGTCTGGAGCCTCTAGGGATACCAGAAAAAATTGGCGAAAGTTCTCTATCATTGGACAACACGTACAGCCTCTTGCCTGTCGAAATGTAGTCAGATACCTTGGAATCTGGCTAGATCAGTTTCTATATTTTGGCAAAAATGTAGATGATGCTCTGGCCAGAGCTAAAGGTGCTTTTGCCCTTACAAAGAGACTGTTTTATAGCAGCCAACTCGATGCGTGGTTAAAGGTAATCTGCTACATGGCCCTTATCAGGCCCATGCTGGTATTTGGTTGTCCCGTGTGGTTCAATGTACGAGCAAGCTTAATGGAAAAGATGCGGGTGTTTGAGAGGGCTTGACTTCGCTTGTACAGAACACCAGAGTCGGAGTACAAACAATTTTATCCTAATGAGGTCCTTTATAACATGGCGAACCTAATACGAGTGGACAACTTCGTAATTAAGCTGACTCGAAGGCACATTGCAAGAGCAATGACCTCGACGAATAACCTGATATCTGGGGCTAACTACCCCAATTACCTTTACCACGAGAGTGTGTGCTCTGACCAATCTATTTGCTCTGTGAATAGCGATGGCCAGCTTACATAGGTTTAGGTTAGTACTTAAGAAATATATACATACTCGTATATTAGTGCATACAAAGGTATATACTACTAATGTATGTATACAATTATGTATAATGTTTATGTGTGTGTAAGTGTGTATTGTGTATATAGGTTAGGTAGGCTAAGGCATATTTTTAGTTAGAGATTAAGTTTTTATAAAAAATAAAAAATGACATCAATAGGCTAAGTTTTTTGTAGAAGTATACAAAACAAGTATTCTAAATAAAATGTAAATGAAATCGAAAGACATAGATAGAAGAATTTAGAGTAGCTTAGAGTGCCTGTGTGGGGCCATTAAGTTAGGATAAGATTGTTAAGTAATTTTAAGCTAGCATTTAAGCATTTTTTGTTAGCATGTAAGAGTTAGTGATTAAGTAAATAAAATGCATTTAAAACTGAAACTGAAAACTAAGACTAATATCCACTTCGTAACTGCAGGATGAAAAGTGACGACTACCTTAAGATCATAGACGAAGATTTCGTTCATCATAACCAAGAAAAATTCGGCGAAAATTTCATCCTACAACAAGAGAATGCAGCAATCCACACAGCTCGGAAGGCGAAAGAGTACTTCAGGCGTAACAACGTTTGTGTTCTTGACTGGCCAGCATTGTTTCCAGACCGCAACATAATTGAGAATTTAAGGGGATATCTCACCAGAATGGACAAATCCCACGAAAATTAATTAGAAAACTGTTTAAATCACTTCCATCAAGAAATTAAGAGGTTGTAAGTAATGAGGGAGGAAATACTCATTATTAAAAAAATAAAACCATTGCCTTAAAACTCCAAATTTTATTTTTATTGCAAAAAAACCCAATCCTGTCTGAATCACTTGTCGCAGGTAATTAGAGACAAACAGCAAATTTCAAGAAAATTAAAGGCAAAAAAGGATTTGTGTTGATGAGAATTTTTTTAGAAAGTGGTAATGATTACCTAACAGTGATATTTGCAGCACATACGGAGCAAAATTGTCGAGAAACACCGAAATCAAGGAGTCTCTCAACCAGTTGTCGAGATGTGTATTCACGTTCGATACCAGCGGACTCTGTTTCTGTCAGATCTTGCGGAGACGTGAATTTAAATGTGCAAACATGCCTATAGCCAGATCTTGATAACCAGCAATCTTTTCCAGCTCCCTTTCAGTGTCGTCGACCTTTATAAGCTTTTGATAAACTTATTGATGGTTGAAAGGCTGCCATAAGCTGCAGTCAAGCATTGAATATATATCATGAGTTCCTCCTCGATATCATCGAATTTTTCCTCGATGCTTAGCTCAGATTGTTCCTATCCAAGAAATTCACTCGCGGACTTAACGATCTTCGTGACTTGGCCGCTATAGCTGCGCGAGCGGAAAACTCCACTATAATTCCGTTAGTATTTCACAACTTGAATAATAACCTTTATCAACTTTAAAATTTAACGATTTAACGTACATATATTTCCGTATCTGTAAGGAGTCAGTTGGCCACGGAGGCATCCATGATGCAGGAGTAGATGGCAGTGGGACTCTCGCTGTTGCTCGAGGTGGCGAGGTATTTGAGGGAAGCAGGATTGACGATTAATGTCGAAAAAATCAAATTTTGCTGTCGCGAAATAAAGTACCTGGGATTCATAGTTGGCGATGGCAGTCTTAAAACAGATCCAGATAAGGTGTCGGCGGTAGAGAAATTTCCAGTGCCGAAGACTCCTAAGCAACTATGTCGGTTTCTAGGGATGACGGGTTGGTACAGGCGGTATATTCCGAATTTCGCCGCACTATCCGCACCTAGAACGGACTGCCTTAAGAAAGAAAAACTTTTACTTTGACAGGAAAGGACGTGACTGACATTCGCTGATTCCTTTTTTCACTGGTGGAACTACATTTTAGGGGCTACCATTCACTATTTTGGCCAGAATGGTAACAATTGGTCACATCTGTGTGCGAAAAGGATGGGCTGGCCTTCATCAGCCAACAAAACCGGGCTTATTTCAGGTCGTGATGAGCCGTAATCCCCGTGTGATACTGGGACAATTTTATTCGGTGTGGAGTACATAGGGTTAAGTTAGCTTTAGGTTTAGCTTTAACTCGTTTTTTTAAGTTTTCGGTTTTATGGATTAGGTTAGCGTAGGTTTAGTTAGTTTTAAGCGAGTAATTGTCGGTCTTGCATAGTGAAGAAGGTGGATATGTGATCCTGTTGTTTGCATTCCTCTTTTTTCTATCATCTTTCTCTCCTCCTCTCTTTTGATTTTTCAAATTACAGCAAGAAGTTCTTTTTCAATTGTCGCGTAGTTACGCTCATGGCTGTTTAACATAAAATATGAATAAGTTGTTAGGACATCAATTTTATCAAAATTTTGGCTCATATGGATACGATTAGTACAAAGCAACATTTTTAATGTTTCAAAGGCAATTCTGTATTGAGGGTCTTCTGAATTGAATGCTTTAGATTCTTTTAAGTATCTTATTAAAGAGTACGCAACTTTAGCGTAATCTTAACTAAACCTGGAGATACCCAGAGTTGCAACTGTTTCTACACATCAATTGTGCTTATTTTACCTCCAAGTGGCAACCATCTGGTACTGTTCAATATTCATCTGAACTCGACTTGTCAAACTTATAAGCGCGTGTGCTGACCAGCAGACAAAAAAAGAAGCACTATAAACGAGACAGCGGATGAAATCCCCAGATGGAATCAACGGTGAAGTCAAATGCCGCAAATCAGACCTTATCCGGGCTACTCCCACATATTTGGAGCTCAGGCCGGTAAGGATTTCCGAGACTAATTCATGGTCAAGGAAAAGAGATGGTGGCGGCTGAGCCCTTAATGGACCAATAGCAGCGCTCACATCCCCGAATATGTTACTGGGTTCGGTGAAGGTAAAACTTTGATTGAAACTTTGGATGCCATCCTCCCACCATCCCACCATCCCACCATCCCACCATCCCACCATCCCACCATCCCACCATCCCACCATCCCACCATCCCACCATCCCACCATCCCACCATTCCACCATCCCACCACCCCACCATCCCACCATCCCACCATCCCATCATCCCATCATTCCACCAATCCGCCCAACCGACAAACCCCTCCGTCTACCACTCCAGGATGATAACAAAATCGACGGTATTGGAACAGTACCAATTGGTCGTGTTGAAACTGGTGTCTTGAATCCAGGTTGTCTTACTGTCTTTGCTCCAGCTAACACCACTACTGAAGTTAAGTCCGTTGAAATGCGTCACGAAGCCGTACCCGGAGACAATGTTGGTTTTAACATTAAGAATGTTTCTATTAAGGAATTGCGTCATGGCTACGTTGCAATTGTCACACTGCTCATATTGATTTCAAATTGGCTGAAATCAAAGAAACGGTTGATCGTCGTTATGGCAAGAGCGCATAACGCAATCCAAAGGCCATTAAGTCTGGTGATGCCGCCATTGTTAACGTGGTGCTAAGCAAATCATTATGTGTCGAGTCATTCTCCTAATTTCCTCCATTGGGACGTTTCGCTGTCTGTGATATGAGGCAGACCGTCGCTGTCGGTGTCATCAAGGCTGTTAACTTCTAGGATGCCTCCGGGGGCAAGGTCACCAAGGACAAGAAATAGCTGCAACCAATAACACCATAAATCAGCACCAATACAGCATAAGCAACATCAATAGCAGTACCAGCAACAATAGCAACAGTTGCAAAAGCAGTAGCAGCAAAAGCAGCAATAACAACATTAAAAAAAGTATTTGATAAAAAATGTCATTGCTTCCATCGTAAAGAGTTTCATAGGAAAAGAAGACACTGGTCTCCAGTATCATTCCATCTACTTAACCAACCCCTGTTTCTAAGGGTATTTATAATGGAACTGGCCCACCAGGTTGGGGTCTGTGCCACTGGGATAACTGCTCGACCTTGAACAAAAAACAAATTTACGAAGCAACAACAAGGCTCGTATACGTTTGCTATTGACAACACTTGTGGAATGTTATATCCGGCCGCGTGCAGCCGAACAACTAGCGGAAACACTGAACTGCTGCAAAGTAGATATTAGCAGGATTTAGGAAATGCGATGGAATGGTTCTGTCAAAAAGAGGATGAAAAACTGTAACATCTACTATGGCGATTGTTATCGACGGTAAAAGTAGAGCTTATTTGGATGCGGATTCATTGCTTTTCTTGTTTATTTATCGCTAAATACAAACAATTCCAAAAAAACTTAGAATTAGATTTAACAATATGTACTTAAAAATTAAAAATTAAGAGGGGTAGGGGAAAAAATTGAGAGTAAAATGTTTCAATGCGATTTGAAAAGGTTTATACGATATTTCAAAGCGGTTACATATTTTCAATGCGTTTTATAAGCAGGAATGCATGTTGAATATTTCAATGCGGTTTGAAATGGTGTTTATTCGAGCGTATTGAACCAATGCGGATTGCTTCAACGCAAATTGAGCTGTCGGATAAACTGGGTAATTGTGTGTAGCTATCACGTAATTCCAAAATCTCGATATTCATAAGGGGACTTGAATAACACCTGATTTATCAACCGTTAAACAGATTGAACACTTTGTGACCGACGCAAGGCACTCTTCCAGTCCGAATTCTCCGAGGGGCTGACAACTACACGGACCATTACCTCGTTGTAGCCAAGGTACGGTTGCGGATATCCTGAACATCGCGAAGACAAACTAATACTCTAAGGAAATTTGACGTCCGA
Source organism: Volucella bombylans (assembly GCA_949129095.1). NCBI lineage: Eukaryota > Metazoa > Arthropoda > Insecta > Diptera > Syrphidae > Volucella > Volucella bombylans. Next base: position 81,370,834 of record OX422144.1, read on the forward strand.
CGTCTACAATCGCAAAAGATCACCACATTTTTTTCCTAACGGGTCTGCCTTAATCTTTTAAGAGGTCCTATGCCGCCAGTATAAAATATGTCGTCTCTGATGCGCTGGGTTTCACTCGGTCAACCCAACCAAACCCCTGGTTTGACGACGAGTGCCGCCAAGCATATGTATCAAAGTAAGATGCATACAAAGCGGCACTGAATAAAAGGACTAGATATGCTCATCAGCTCAACGAGCAGAAGAGGAGAGACGAACATCGGGTTCTCAGGACGAAAAAGAAGGAGCATGAGAAGGCGCGCGGTCGAAAAAATAGAGAAATTCTACTCCAGGAATAGGTATGGAATTCGGAAGTTTTACCAAAAGGTAAAAAAAACATGCACGAGCACAATCCCTGAACCGAAGTCTTTGGAAACGAACAAGGGACCATCGTAGTAGAGTCGCAGTCGATGCTGTGGATTTTGAAAAAGCATTTCTGTAGACAGTATAACGGCGATGACGAATAAAATACAGCTGCCAACCAGAATGAACATTTCAACCTGGAGGATGTAGACCAACAATTTCATCCACCCAACCAGGATGAAGTGAAGATAGCCATCAGAGCTGCTAGAGCGGACAGCCTGACTGTCGTTCTCTTCAAATCGGCAATCAGCATTGTTTTTTCGATCCTCAAAACAGGAGATCCTCGGAACTGCGCCAACTACAGAGACATCAGTCTTCTTAACATCGCTTACAAGTTCCTAACCGCCGTATTCTGTGAACGCCTGAAGCCGATCGTCAACAACCTGGTTGGTCCAATTTTTCAGTGTAGCTTCATGACAGGAAAGTCCACCATTGACGAAATATTCACACTATTGCAGATCTTTGAAAAAACCCATGAGCTCCAAATCGTTACACACCACCTATTCATCGATTTTAGGGCCGCGTATTACAGCATCTAAAGAAACAAGTTATACAGAGCAATGTCTAGTTTTGGAATTCCTACCAAATTCGTCCGCTTCTGAAGGATGACGATGACAATTCAGACAACGACACCAGCTGTGAGATCAACTGAAGTATAACTCTTGCCAACCGTTGCTTCTTTGAGCTATGAAGGCACTTGACTAGCAAAACGCTCTCTTGAACAACAAAAGTCACTCTATATAAGATTTTAATAACCCAAGCTCTGTGCTATGGCACAGAGCCATGGACATGGAAAATATTTTCCGGTGATTTTCGGTCCCGTCCGCACAGACGTTAAGTGGAGAAGGAGATACAACGATGAACTGCACGGCCTGTACAGCGACATCGACTTAGTCAGAATGGTGAGGATCCACCAACAATGGCTGCTGCGGTTCGAAAAGTATTCGAATCGGCAACTGAAGGACAGTGCAGGAGAGGATGACCGCGGCTCAGTTGACCCACGCAAGTGGAAGGGGACCTCAGCCAACTTAGCGTGCGAAACTGTAGGAAGCTAGCTAAAGATCGAGCTGGCTGGAGACGCTTGTTGGTTGGGGCCCAGGTCCACCCCGGACTGCAGCGCCACATTAAGTAAGTAAATAAGTATGCAATTACCGGTAATACCTAAAAATTGCTTGATACTTGTTCTGTCGCTAGGGGGCTTCATCTCAATTATAACTTTTACTTTGGCCGGATCTGGCTTTATACCGTTTTGTGTTATAATGTGACCTAAATACTTATCATCTATCGTCTGATCATTAAGCTTTCGATAATTGAATACGATTAGTCAACTTTGTTTTGCCCATTATTGTCCTTTTTCGGAACAACCCAAATTGGCAAATTATAGTGGCTATTGTTAGGGGCAATTATTTTCTGTTCCAACTGGTTTCTCTGTATATATTTTTGGATAGTTGAATATATTGTATGTATTATAGGTATCTCATTTTGTGTATGGATTTGATGTTTCATCTCATGCGTAAATGTAAGCTTATCGCCTTCTTGGTAAAACAGTGATTGAAATCAATTAATTAGGGACTTCAGTTTAAATATATCAGATTCACAATAATGGCTTATTAACGTTTTATCAGAAATTTTGTTGTCACAGTAGTAGTTGGCATTAAATATCCAATTCAGAGTTTCTAGAGAAGGGCATTGTTGGGTATTACATTCTTCTTCAATATTAAAGTACTCGTATTAATTGAGGTTCGGGTCAACTCTGGACAGTTTATTGACATACACAAACATATAAAAAAAAACTTAAAACTGGCATTAATATGATTCAAAAATTATTGGAATTGCAAGGGGTCATGAAGCTAAGGAAAGGTTATCTCTAAGATACCCTGATATCCTACATTTTTTTGAAGTGGAAAAATGTAGCAGAATTGCACTTTTAAATTTAGAGTGACTTATTATAGATTTGATGTGTGATGGTAAAGATGGTAAATGTTATAAATAATTTTATATGAAAATATACAATTCCTGGCGTTGATATATTCTCGTAAATTGCAGCCTAATAAGTCCTTTGTAGATGAAGGAATATACTCACATCTATTCTACGAATGCCATTAATATAACGCACCGCATCATTGAAGACTCTTTGTAAAGCTGCAATAGACAAACTCAGTATAGGTTATTAATGGTAATATTAATGCTGGTAAAGCTGGTAAAAAGCTTTCGTCGTGTTTGAAGGGCAGTAAATGACAATCTGCGACGGCATGCATAAATACGACTAATGACCACGTTAGTATGGATGTATCCAGTTAAACTACATGTAGCCAAGACTAGTGACACATCCAAACAGTTTTAATTTTGTTATAGATTTAAACTTTAGTTTTTCTTAGACATTGAAAGTACCTGAGACTAGGTTGGGTTTAGTAACAATCCATTAGCTTCTGACCAGTTTTTTATGTATTTTAGCTCTCCGTTCATAATAACAGCGAGTTCGTGAGCATCATCTGCATAAAAGTGAACAGAAGCACGTTCGCACACGAATGAAAGGTCGTTAGTATACATGCAGAATAGCAACGCCCCCTAAATTGATCCCTGTGGTACACCTTGATTGAACTCTTTGAAGGATGAACAGCATTCACCGCAAGTAACCCTTTGAGATCTTTGGGAAAGAAAGCTAATTATTACAACTTAGTACACAAAGAAATGATATATAATAAATATAACCCTTATCAAAATCTTGCCTTATTTCCTCAAGTAAGTTAACCATAGTGAACAGCTGTGATTTGACCTAAAACCCGACTGATGATCGCTTAGCAACATTTTGAGTGATAAGTACTTTGCTATTATCTTCTCGAAAGTCTTTGATAAACAAGGTAAATGCTAATAGGCAAGAAGTTAGCTGATGACAATGGATTCGCTTTCTTTGCTACGGGTAGAACTTTCTCCATTTTCCAAATCTGACGATGTTGTTATGCAACAGTTAATTATTGTATATGAGTAAAGTGAGATATGATTTGTGCTACTGAGTTTGATTTATTATAATAGCTATTATAAATACATTCGAAAATTTCACTTTCGGTTGCTACTTCGAGATCGTTCAGTCTAGGTATTAGGTCTAGATGATTAACCCAATTATTATCAAAATTACAAGTAATGGAATCATCACCAAGAAAAAAATTAAAAAAAAATCACCACTAATAATAATGTGCTGATATAATGCACAGTAGTTCGAAATGTCTAGAAAGAAGGACACTATTTTGTTATATACACATGCAACCAAAAATTTGGTATTGCAATCATGTATCTCATGGAGTATTTCAGATACTTAATATAAGTTACTTTCATTCAAACTACGCGCATTTACAATAGATAACAGACTTTTAGACCATTGTAGCATTCCGAAAACACATTTAACATAGTGTACGTGAATTTTTTATGCATGTTTTTTTCTAATATTTCGATATCCAATAATAGCGGCAAGAATAAAAGTGCATTCAACTAGAAGACAGAAAAGTAAATAAGAGGAGGAAAAAGAAAACAGAATAAAAGACAAGCAAGAAAGAAAGTTGATCAAAGCCTTTGATTGTGCCTGTTCACATTGGCGTGGGTATGAAAGTCCTGCCTATGAACATTTTTATGGTGATGAAAAGCTTTTTCACAAGCGGATCACTTGAATCGGATCATTTTCAATTTTAAAATGTAAGCACCTGACCTGAAACATACCTTTTTTCCTATTCCTTGCTTATCAACGATCAAAACTAAAATGAGAAAACATGTCAGAAATGGGGAAAAACGTCATGCTTCACCCAAAAATCCAGCACAGAAGTGAATTTTTGATGCAAATAACCGTTCTTCTTAAAACTTAAATAAACAGCTTTCCCGCACTATTGAAAAGGTTTTTAAAGTTCTCGTTTGGGAGTGCCGGTATTCCAAAGAGCTTCTTCGTTTCTTTCCAATGTGTTGCAACGCTGTTGAAGCGCTTTGTTTACCACATTATGCATTTGTAAAGATGTTTTGGTGTTTTTTTTCGACCAGATCGATGCTTTTTAATTCTAGTGATAACTAGTTTTACTTCTTCGAATTTCTGACTCCAGGATTCTTTAGAATCCTCCGCATTAATTCGCCCTGTAGAGATGTTCTTCTCGAATTTTAGCTGGATCGGGAGTATTTTCACTATTCAGCGATTTTGATGCAGGTGAAGATGATTGTATGGGCTGAGTTCGCGATGATGGATGTGCTTTATTTGATAGTGACAAAGCGCGAAATAGATTTAAGCCGGGAAACTATTAAGTTAAAAAAGAGAAGTTTGTACAGTAGTTCTTTACAAAATAACCGGTAAAATGTTACGGAGCAATTAATCTCAAGACTATTTATTATTTTGAGTCTAGCACTATTTTTGCTATCCTCAACGGGACCACGAAAAGAACACGTCGATTTGAGCGTATGATACAACACCATTGTCACAGTCAATACAACCAGTGGGTAGTTGATGAACAAAGAGTACATCAGCAACTTTTCGATGTTTTTCGAGAGACTGAAGATTTCTTAGCGGATCATTATATGGACTGATGTTATAGATATCTGTCCAAGGAAGACCCCATAATGCAAATCGAATGAATGTGCGTTGAACTAGATACAATTCGCTTAGAGTGGCTTTTGTGGTAAGGGGGCCAAACTTGGCTAATGTATTCTAGTATGGGCCTAACGAATGTAAGGTAAAGGGATTTAGTGACGTAAGGCTTAGATAATTTCTTGGACTATCACTTAACGAATCCTAGTGAAGAATTAGCTTTGTTAATAATATTATCAATATGCTGTTGGAAGTTAAGTTCTTTTCTCATTTAATTCCTAAATCACGTAGTAAGGTATGACGTACTGTGAAATATCGTTTTCTAAGCCGTACAACTCGCTTATGGAATACCCTGCTGAGCTCTTTATTTCCAAGCTGGTATAACTTGCAAACATTTAAAACCAATGCACATCGGTATGTCTCTTTTTTCTTCTACCCTCCCTAACTTGGTTTCGCCCGTGCAATGTGCAAAAAAAAGAAAAGATCATCTGGTAGTGCTTGAGAGTCAGATGGTATTGAGATGTATCTTAATGCTTATATATTCTCGTATCATATGCATTGATAGAAATGCGTGATTCCTTGATAATGAAATCTACATAATTGATTGGTAATATAAATATCAGAGGACTTCCTTGATCTACACAAGATATAGTTACAATGGGATCTGAAACAGCAGATCTCCAAAAAACATTATATTGACGCTTTGTCAAATAATATTTGATCCACGAGATGAATCAAGGTGGGAAGCCGAGAGATTTAAGCTTGAGAAAGTTTATTTCCTGCGAAATTTTATCGAAGGTTTTGCTAAAATCGCTGGAGATTACATTGATTACATTCTAATGCACAGAGAGTAGTAGAAACGAATTATGTTAAATTAGCAGTTGTTGATCTTCCTTTTAGAAAACCGTGTTGATAAGGGGAGAAGATATGTTTGCAGTAGAAGAACATCAGGCCTTAAACAGTGCTCACAAATAGTTGAGCATTGGGTATACAAGAGGGTTTGGCGATGGGACGGCAATTAGAGGTTTCATTCTTCTGACCTTTTTTGTTCACGTGAATTATGTAGGATCTCTTCTAAAATGAAGGAAAAACATTGGCAAAGTCAAACTATTATTTGACAAAAGAGATCGGGTTTTGTAATCGAAATTTGGGTTGAATCTGAATAAAGTATTATTTCCCATTAGGCTGTCAACATATCAGCATACAAATTCGGTTTATTAAGTTCTTTAAATAAGGGAACTCTGTATAACAGCTTTCTGATAGTTAATTTCGAATATTAGTTTATAGGCTTCGTTTAGGGTTTGGGGATTCGTACTCAGAATTATACGATAGTTTTTGCTGGTTCCAGTAGACTTTATTTGAACGTCTCAAATGTAATTCCATTATTTGAATTACTTAATAATATTTTGATCTACAATACGTTCTTATTACTTAAGAGAATCAAGAGATTAATCTTACTAAGAATGCTGTGGTAATATTTTTCGATTGTTTCTTTGACTTTAGCTGATTTAATACGTTCTATCAAAGTATTTCAGATAATCTTTCCCCAAAATTACTTGCTAGAACTTCTCTTATGGCACGCCATGTGTTAACACGCCCATTTTCTGAAGCTAGCACCTATCGTGTTAATATTTGTTCATTCCAACAATTACAAAGTTTCTTTTGAAATGTAATTTCTCACATTACATTGTACGGACCTCTGGCTTCTGCGGTTGAAACTGATTGAAATGTCCTGTATATATTAAATTGACCATTAAAGCATGACAATAGTAATGTACGAAACACTTTTTAGATTAAGTAGGTAATTAAAACACAAATAACAAAAGAAATTGAATACCTAGTCCTGCCAACAGTTTTGTTACAAATATAAAACGCTATAAAAATAAACCAGTAAACATATTGTATTCAAAATTGTTTCATTTATTAGACCACAATATTTTTTTTTTTTTTTAGATTTATTAGATAACATGGTATGCGCATTAAGACATAGGTCTCTTATAGTACTTAGGCTTGATAGTTAAAATAGAAACTTTTCATTACATTAGATGTTTAAATTAATATGAATTTAATGTTTCAAAAATAAAAGCAATTCATAAGATGACTAAAATAAGCAAGGTTAACTTTTTGAAAATATAATTTGTATAAGCGATTAGACAAAAAAGAAAAAAAAAACAACGAAGATGAAAAGTAAGAAGTAAGAGAAAGATGAGTTAAATATACATTAATCTTTATTGCTGCTGAATAGAAAAATGTCTAAATATTGAAGTTTTAAAGCTTGCGGTATTGTTAATACTCTTGATATTCAAGGGCAGAGAGTTCCATAACCTTACGGCGTGAACGAAAAAAACCTTGATGAGTTGAGATATTAAAATTTTGGTAAGTTTATATTAAGTGTTCTGCAAGAAGAAGAAAACTCAAGCTTGCAAAACAGATAATTTGGCGTCTTTGTCATTATAAATTTGTGTAAGAATATACAATTTCTTGCAAAGTGCAACCCAATAAACCTTTCACATAGACTGATATCCGATCGTATCTGCATAGTCAATGAATGTATCTAACTGCATCATTGAAGGCTACCTATAACTTATTACGTGACAACGAATCCATGCTACTAAAAACAATATCGGCATATGTTATTATGGGAAGTATAAGGGCTTGGACGAGCTTCCGTCGAGTTTCAAAGGGTGTGAAGCCTGCAGCTAATCACATCCTACGCAAACAACTATAAATGCGACCAAGTACGTAGTTTATGTGGTTGTTGCAGGACAGATTGCGGTTTATTACGAACCCTAGGCTGTTAGCCGACTCCACTATAGCCAATTTCGATTCTGATATGCATATATTTGGCACCAGACTCAGTTCAAAATTGCTTTTTGATATGGGTCGAACCTGGCACTTAGAAGGATTTAGCAGCAGCCCGTTTTTGTCTGCCCAATCATTAATCGCCGACAAATCCCCGTTTAAACAAAAAACTAGTTAGTCAAGCCGATTCATAGGCATAGACATGTACAATTGAACGTCATCTGCGTACATATGCATACGAGTACGCACACATACCAATGGCAAATCGTTGACAAACATTTAAAATAAAATCGGTCCAAGGATGGAACCTTGAGGAACACCTTGTAAAAAGGGCAAAACAGAGGAAATCCTTCCACCAGCAACCACCCTTTGAAATCGGTTTGACAAATAGCTTTGCAAAAGTTTAACAGCTCTTTCGCCAAACCCGAACAAGTGTTTAAGCTTCCATAAAAGAATTTTATGATATATTGATTATGAAAAAAATTTGGATTCACTAGAAATGACTGCCTTTTACTTTAACACAAGATTCCAAACGGTGTGGCCATTGGGCTATAGCGGCATGTACAGTTTCCATGGAGAACGTGGACGCTGCTCTGGTTAATGCTGTTTTAAGGCTTTCCAAATTTCTGTGAGGAGTGTTGGAGGCCATGCTCTCCAATTCTGACCACAAACCATAATCCAGTGGATTCAGATCTGGACTCTCCGACGGCCAATCTTCTGCTGCTATAAAGCCAGGAATATTGAGTCTGAGACAGTCCTGCGTGGTTTAGCTTTGTGCGCTGGAGCAGAGTCTTGTTGGAAGATCCATCTGTATCCATTGAAAAGGGTATTGGTCAAATCTTTCACAACACCCTCTAGCACATCTTCTCGGTAAACCTTTGCACCATTGTTTACGCCATTTTCACAAAAATGGAGGGATGTGACACCATGGTTAGAGACCCCCCACCAAACCATTACGGAAGAGAGATGGTGTCCACGTTTAACCCTTGCAACAACTTTTTTCGTTTCCTTAGATGAAGTTGCATACATTTTGTCATTTTGTCATTTTGTTTGTTGAAAACTTTTTCCACGGTAAAAATTCTCTCATCGGTAAACAGATGGTCACTGCAAATGTCGTTTGCATCTTTCCAGCCTAATTTTTTTTAGTTGAGGAGTTAGAAGATGACCCGTGGACCGACGATAGGCTTTCATATGCAGATCATACCGGATCAGCCTAGACATGTATCTGGTTGATACGTATATCTAATTAATTGGACATGATCTTCTACTTCCTAAGAGGATTTCTCCCAATTCGTTCACGCACTGTCTTTACTACCGCATTCGTACGGAAGATGAACGGGCGACCACTTCTTGGCCGGTTCTCTACTCCAGACACAGACAATTCGCCGAAGTGAGCAATAGCCCGAAAAACTAATATTCTCGACATTCCGAGTGATTATAGCAACTCGAAAATTTCGCCAGCACTCTTTCCGCAATTATGCAACGCTATATATAGGATTTTCTTTAACGCCCCACACCATGTTAATAGTTTGCAAACTGAAACCAAACTGACTAGTATTCTTCACTGATCAGTGCATGTGTTCAGAAAAAAAAGTTAATGGTTCTATTCCCGCAAGAAGTTTTGAGCGATTTTTTTATTGTAATAGAACTTATGGCAGGACTAGGTATACTATCTGCACAACGGTCAGAACTTCCGCGATTACATCAAAACAATAAAAAGTGTCATCTGTCAAAAGCGTAGACGATGAAATACTTCTCTCGTTTTACAACAACTCGGAAAGGTCCATCGTAGGGAGTTGCGAACGACTGGCGAATATGGTCGTGCCTCTTAAAGACGTGTGTAGCCTCAGCGAGGTTTTTGAAAACGAATGTCGATGGTTGGCCATGATGGGACATCATGTACTAATTCCAGTGCTGAGGTGGTTCTGGAAGAATAATGAAGGAACTAACCTGGAAGACAAATCGGCTCACCATACTATATACAAGCTCTGCTGGGATTGCCCCAAGGTCTTCTTTCCAAGCTGCGCGCAGACCAAGGAGGACAGCTGGTAGAGCGAAGTACCATGAACCCTTATGGTACAGCAGAGCTGACTTCAGTTGTCTGTGCAAGCGTTCAACAGGCCCACTCGACTACGGATGGTATGATGTAGTTTGTAGGAGCTTACAACCGAGGATCTCCATGAGATTTTTGAACAAGTCCGATTCGAATTAGCGGCCTAAATCTGACATTATTCGAAGTAGAACTCCAAAGTGCGAAATCCATGAAGACACTAGCACAACAGCTGCTATGGAAGCTCGAAGTTTGCGATGGGCGATACTGTATGGCGGGTGACCTCGTTGGCTTGATAGGGAATGCAGCATTTCGACCATTCCCGGTTCATCGAAGGCCAAACATAGCATTCTGCAACCAGTTTTTGCGAAGTACGTTGTCCAGGATGAGCCAATGAATGCAGAGAGTAGAAAACCTGACGCCTGAGGTATTCCGGGAAGAAAGGCCGTACGACTCCTGTTGTGATGTCACAAAAAAGCTTAACTTTGGGAAACAGCTTAAGTGTGCAAGCGCCTTTTTGCAGCTCATAAATGTTTTCTCAAATGCAGGTGTCCAGTTGATTTTCCGAAAGCCTTTCACACAAGAACCTGTCAGTTGGTTATTGAGCGGTCCGAGAAGCTGAGCCGTAAAAATTCACAATACCCAGGAAAGCACGAAGCTGCTTGACCGTCTTGGGTATAGGAAAATCCATAATTGTTGAGACTCTCTCTGGCGTGGGGGGAATTCCATGCGAATAGACTAGATGGACCAGGAAGACCACTTCTTCCTTCCCGAAAAAAGACTTCGAAGCGTTAATGATTAGTCTGGCTTCTTGAAGTCGTTGAAACGTTTGTACGGCATTCCGCAAACCAAACGTCATGAATGGGAACTAGTAAAGTCCGAATGGAGTGATGATCGCCGTCATTTGGATGTTCATTAAATGCGCGAACCAAGTCGATGGTGAAGAAAATTTTTTTTTTGTGAAGGTCAGCAGCAAAATCGTCTAAGTAGCGCACTGGGTAGGAATCTGGAGTGGTAAGATCATTAAGCTCCTATAATCTCCGCAGGAACGCCACTCACTGGATTTTTTTGTGTGCGAGATGAAGAGGAGACAACCATGGACTGCTGGATCGACGAGCGATGCCGAGAGAAAGAATTTTTTCGAACTCAACCTTGGCTATTTCGAGACGATCCGGGGCTAGTCGTCTAGCCTTTCTGCTAGGTGAATTTAGTACTTCGAAACTGGCTAGGAATCGTTGCATACGGCTATTCGGTGACTGCTGGAGGATGGAACAAGCTTGAGCGAGAGATATTTTTCCATTTGCTGAGCATCCTGTAGTTCCGTCTATGATTGACGAGTAAGTCGAAATGACTCAGAAGGTCAGCTCCAATGATGGAACACAAATATCATCTACAATGAATCGCCAAGTGAGAGCTCTGCGCAGCCCGATATTGAATGTGATGTTAACTGCGCCGAAGGTATTTATCGACGACCCATTGGCAGCAATCAAATTGTAGTTGGGAGCTATCGCAGAGCTGCGCATCTTCTCCGAAGGATAGACTGACACGTCCGATCCTGTGTCAGTCTAGAATTTGTCTTTGGTTCTGGTATCTGTGTCAAACAAGCGGCTGGAAGGAGAGCGAAAGTCTTTTACCGACTCGTTTGACTCTCGTTTGAGTTTTCCTGGAATTTACACCCAGAGAGACACTTTTTAGCGTCCTTGTTGAACTTCTTGTGATACCAGCAGATAAATAAGAATTTGATTGTGCATGATTGTTGTGTTTACTTCGCGACCTGGATCTACGATTATTTTGATGTTTGTCATCTGTCAGTCAGGAGTGTGGTGTTTGCGTGGTGAATAGTGTCGACGTAAGTGCTGCCACTTGTTTCGTCAAATCGGCTATCTGTTGAAGTAAACGATTTTATTCGTTAAATAATGAAAAAAAAACAATTTTTCCACTTTAGTGAGACACAAGTCTCTTTATTGAAGTCAAACTTAAATCTAAACATAATTTGCTCTTGTCATCTATTTATAACATTATTGTAATTGATGAGCTTGCAATTTTGTGGGAAAGTATTCCAGACGGAATACGAGTCCCATTCAAATGCACCTGAATGAATATTAAATTACCGAAGGTCTTTAGGTAAGCGCGCTTGCTGACCTAGCAACATCAAATATGATGCATGTAGGATTGATTCGGCGCGTGTGCTGCATCAGCAGGAGTTGGTGTGATAATTTTGACTGACGTCATTTGTTGGTACTGCTGCCAGAACGGCAAAATAGACTCAGTTTGCCGACTTTCCGATATTCGATTTTCCTCCATGCTCGATTACCAGAGATGGACAGAGTCCAGGATATTCCAGGGGACTACCACCGTGGCGAGACCTGAAGGATCGTTACTTGCATCCATAAGTGGGGTATAAAATTCGACGGAACGTCGAAGACGATGCCGGTAGAAAGCTTCGTCTTTCCGATTTAAACTCTGAAAAGAAAGAATGGAGTGTCTTTTGCCCAGCTGTTTGCCTAGATCCATCACCTAGTTTCATGCCCTGCTTAAAGATGGTGCTGGGAATATTTAGAAGAAATCAATGAACAACTCAGCTACAAATTAGCTACGCCGATTCCTTTTTTTTACAGATCTTCATTCTAGGGGCTACCACTCACAGTTTTGGCCAGAATGGAAGCAGTTGGTCGCATTTATGTGCGATAGTCTTGGGTTGGCTATCCTAGCCAAGAACATCTGGCTTATTTCAGGTTGTGACGGGCCTTCATCGCTGTGTGTTACGGGGACAATTTTAATTCGGGCTAGGGTACATAGGTTTAAGTTAGCTTTAGGTTTAGTTATTTCGGTAGTGTTGGTATTAGGTTATCGTAGGTTTAGTTAGTTTTAAGCGCGTAAGTCCCGATCTTGCACAGTGTTGATGGCATAGATGTGAATTTTCCTTTTTCTTTCTCTTATCTCTTTCCTTTTTTTGATATTTTCGCACGAAACAACAACGGTAAATGAGCTGAGAAGCACATAGACGATAGTGACAAGAATCAACCCATTCCGATGAGCTTGAGCCGAGCAACGGCGAGCGTGCCACTGCCATCTACTCCTGGATCATGGATGCTTCCGTGACGTACTACACTCCTTACAACTTCTTCCACGTCCTTACACAGGGTCATCCATATTGTGGTCCCGAAAGTAAATTTAAATGAAACAAATTAATTATTTAAATTACGATCTTGCCATTATGAATGGAATATAACATCTTACAACTGTCCTGCACGGGAGTTCTTGATGCAGACAATTTTCTATTAATTTTCGACACATATCGAGCAATAACTCGGTCATAACGTGACGAATACTCGTTTTCAAAGCCTTAAGACTCAAGAGTTTGCAGATTGTGTGTATGCATACGATCTTTTGCATAGTCCCACAAAAGAAATCCAACTGCGACAAATCACACGATCTTGGTGGCCACTTCACATCAACATTTGGCGAAATAACTCGTCCAAGAAATTTTTTTTGCAATAAGGAAAAACGGGTCATATTATGTAAGATGTGGCACCGGCCTATTGAAACCACACGTCTTCCATATCCATATTTTTGGTTTGAGGCCACACAAATCCGGTTAATATTTGGCTATAGTGATGAGAACTGACTGTGACGGTTACACCTTCCTCATTTTCGAAGAAATATAACATCACCAGACCAAATTGCACACCATGCAGTGACGTTTTGTGGATGTAATGGTCTTTCGACCATATGCGACAATTTTGTTTTCTAACGTATCCACCGAGTGAAAATTGGTCATCCAAACTCTGAAGTTTAAGCAGAAAATCGGCGTATGTTCTAGGAATTCCGTGGTCAGCTGGATTCAATTCTTGAGTGAGTTGAACTTTATAAGCGTGTAGATGCAAATCCAAATGCAAAATACGCCATAATGTGCTGTGAGACAAGCCCAAATGGTGTGAAATCGATAGATTTGGATCTTATTCAACACTTTTATTAATGGCAGCCATATTTTCTGTAGAAAATATTTCTCATCAACAAGAGTAGATTCGGTATGCGATGCTAATACTACTACTTTCCGCTTTTTTTCTTCGGGTATCATGTCTAAACCTACTGCAGAAATAGTTGGCCAATGACTTGAGTCCTCGGACATTTAATGGACATGGTCCATTCCACCATAGATCTAGTTGCAACAACATCTCCTGACTTACCCCCCTCGAAGCGAAATCGAATATGGTTCCATACGGAACGCGGCAAAATATCAATTATTTCTGCGGTACGATTAGCTACAAAGGAATTCCATCAGCGGGGAATTGAAGACAACCACGCCAACACAATTTGAGAGTCCGCTGATGCAAATATTTTTCGGGATTGAATCTCTAACGATGTGCAAATAAGTTTTATTAGCCTACTCAAAAGAAGAGCTCCACATAGCTCGAATCGAGGAATTGACAGTTGTTGTACGGGCGCGAATCGTGTCTTGGGAGCGAGAAGGTGAACTTCCACAAAATCAGATTCAAAAACACTACGAGCATACACCACAGCCGAGTACGCCTTTTCTGATGCATCAGGAAAACCAACTAAATCCTTAAGCTTTCGATACAGGGTAAACTTTTACGATATGAATGCCATTTTTTCATGATTTTGTTATAACACATCCATTCTTCACAAATCAGCACCAAGAATATCTTTGACCTCTAAATACAGCAGCGGCAACAAGATCTAGCAGCAATGTCGACGACTATCAGAATCCAGCAACCAGACAAAATGACCCATAAACAACTTGATATGATGTTGAAAATCAAGGTGTTTCGGTGTAGATTGCAGATTAGCAAACAATAAATATCAGTTCATCCGGCTGTAAGAAGGACCAACTTTGTTTTATAATTATCAAACACGAGTGTTTTAGAAACCTTATAATTTTATTCAAAATTTTCAATAGGTAACTACTTAAACAAGTCAACTGATCGCGGTGGTTGCAACAAAAGAAGTGAAAGACTGTACATTTTTCGACTGAACATTATGCATACAAAATGGTAACGGAACAAAGCATTATCTACATGGTGTGATGGTACATTATATTACACATGAAGTAAATAATGCTTTGCCCACGCTTACTGATGATCATTAATGATAGAAATAACAATAGCGTATATTATACAATTATTGCATGAGAAACTTTAAAACAGTTTTTAGTGATTTTAGATATTAATTACTGAATTGAAACATAGCTCATTTAAATAATTATAAAATATGCAATTCGCAATATGCACTTCAGATCTGGCCTCTTTCCTTGTTCAAATTGTGCCAGTTTATTTTTCCTACTGATGTCGGTTTTCGATGGATGTTCTTTGGTTTTTTTCAAGAAAAATTCTGTCAGTAAAAGTCGTTGCTGACTTAACAGTCGTTCGCTTAAGATCACTTTAGAATCTTTTACCGAAGAAAAACATTTCCTTTCTTCTCATCAAAATTGCGTCAAAACATATTTCCATGTTTCGTGTTCAATTATCAGTGTCATTGCCATAAGTCCATCTTTTACTTTTGACACGCTTACAATTTTATCTAGTAGCTCCACTGTCACAATGATGGCAACTCCATTATTATTTATTAATACATTTTGTACGTTTTTGTCTGGAAGTTCAAGTAGCGAGCACTGTGTGCGAAACTTCGCCACATTAATTTTACGTTGCCGTAATACGTTTTCTGTCCGTCATTGCATAGAAAGCTGAATTTTTCTCGGCCCCGGAAACTGAACACTCCGGAACACTCCTCCGCTGTCCAGAAGGAGTGTCCGGCGGATATCGTACTTTCGTACTATTCTCCTTACATATGTGTGGCGCTGGTATGTGCAAATGTATGAATGTGTAGTCTCTAGACGTGGAAACCCGATCACGCAACAAACTTTGGGAAGTCTCATAAGTAATTAGTGTGCCTCAGGCTCATCTTAGGTATTAAAGTGCTTCTCTATTTACAACAAAATAAAGCTAATAGATGTTAAATTTCCCTTAACCCTTACCCTCTAGTTCAAAAAAATAACGCACATGGTATTTGTGGGTCAAATTTTCCAATGCATTTTTTAATTAGCAATCACAACTTGCACTTACAATTTTTTAACATTTTGAACATTTTGTTGAATATTTTTTGCTGTTGGAGCGATTCGGACACATGATTTTTTTTTTACAGTGCTTGCTCAAGTGGTTATTATACCCTTAAAATATGGCTAAGGAAAGTTAGGGAGGAAGAAAAGAGAGGTATCGCTGTACATTGGTATTAAATATTTGCAAATTATAACGACTAGGAAATAGTGAGCTCGGCAGAGTATTCCACAAGCGAGTTGTACGGGTTAGGAACAAATCACGTTATCTCAGAGTACGTCATAAAAAGGGCTGAACGGTATACTGATGAAAATTCACAGCGAACAATGTGTTGAAGGTCTGAAGAGATGCTACTGGCGATTTCAAAGGATCACTAGTGATAGAAATAGCGGCAAAACAAAGTGAGACAGGAGACATTACGTCGGTGTTTGAGGATGTTAATCAACTTAGTGATATTTGTATTACCTATGAGTTTTATCGCACGGTTTTAATCCTATCTAGCAGGTGCAGAGATAGACGTCAATAGAAAGACGTTGAACCACTGAACTTCCCGGAGCACTGTGTGGAAGAGAAGTTCGACGGAGATTTCCTTAATTCCTTAATTTCGTTTACATGTGTAAATAAATGCAAATAAGTTGGTCAAGAGTAACTCCCCTTGATTTTTTGGAGTTGTAATATTTTATTATTTCCGGTTTATTTTCATCATCAGTTACATCTTTATTGTGATGCAAAATGCTCATGAGAATAACTGCACTGTGTTTTTTTTCAGAACATATGGAACGAAAGCTATATAGTTGTCATTATCCGAAAAGAAATGAGTAAATTTCTCCGGCTTTCCTTTCAAATCCTAAATCTGTGTTCTACTGTTCCAACTACAGTAAGTTTCCTTTTTATTAATTCGAGTGATGTGAAGAAATTATCACATGTAATATTTCTAGATTTCAAGTCTTTTATGAGGTTGATAGCCTTGATTTCGTACGGGTCTACAATTTCTATTCTTACTGGTATAAACTTGCAAAGACCAGGTAAATCGTAAATACTTTCTGTTCAAACATGAACAGGCGTCATCATCTAATAGTGGCGGCGACCCTTTCTAGAATATAAACACAACCGTTTATGAGATAACACAACCGAAGCAACCAGGATAGACGATAAGCAGCTCAAACGTAAACAGGCATCTAATATCACGGCGACCTTTTTCCGATAATAAAATAAGGATAGGATAATAAAAATATATTTTAAGCTACAAGTAGAATGTAAAGATAAGAAAATGTAGATAAGAAACTAGCTTGTAAGAGTATATAAGGAGAAATCTTAAAAATAAAGTTAGTACTGAAAAGTATTCAATGGTGTTAAGTCATTAACATTTGGTCCTTCGAGCAATTCTTAGAGTTTTCCCCCACCAGTGGTAAGAGACTCTAAGAAACTTGAACCTAAATTGAAAAAGAGGAAAAGTGAATTGAAAAGCGTTACCAGAGCTACAATACTGGTAGTGATTAGATCTTAGAGTGAGTGAGCAAAGTGAATTCAAAAGCGTTACCAGAGCTACAATACTGGTAGTGATTAGATCTTAGAGTGAGTGAGCAAAGTGAATTCAAAAGCGTTACCAGAGCTACAATACTGGTAGTGATTTGAACATACAGAGTGAGAGAGCAAAAGTGAACTGAAAAGCGTTACCAGAGCTACAATACTGGTAGAGAACAGATAATATTGATAACAGAACAGAACAAAAAATATAAAAGAAATCAGCAGAAAAATGTCATCAGCACATAAAAAACTAGTTGAGCAGCAAATAGCAATTTGGCGGGAGATAGAAGCGATCAAGGAAGAAGCAGAAAAGGTTACAACAAGAAGAAGGATTCAAGAATTACAAAAGAATGTAGAGAAGATATACAACGTATTTGTAGAAAATGATAAGGCATTATGGAAATTGGGAATATGTGATATCCCTTATTTTAATGAAATATGGAACAAGGAAGTGGAAAATCTGTATAAAGAGATACAGAATGTATGCGAAGCACCTCAACTTCAAAGCAGGTCCGACGAAATCAGAAAAGAAAGTAATCAGGAAATGCAAACACAGGAAGCAGAAAGTAAAACGAATCAATCTTCGAATAAACAAGATATCGAGAGAATGATGACAATACTAGCGAATTTAAGAGAAGCATTAAAAGAAGCTAACCAAGCAAAGAAAGAGAAGGTGGAGTTTTTCAGAGGAAAGATACAGCGGTGGAATAACCGACTTCAAAAACAGCTTCTGAAGTTTTCATTAGCAGATGAAACGAAACTGCGAGAAGAAAATTTCATCGACGAAGTAGAGATCGATGTGCAAGAATGGTTGAAGAAAACTGAAGAAACAAGTGAGACGGAACAAGTGAGTCATTTAGAAACAAGTGAGACGAAGTTTAACATAGCAGCCAGATATCCACAAGTTGAGTTACACAAATTTGACGGAAAATCGGAAGAATGGAAAATGTTTTCAGAGCTATTTGAAGATATTATAGACAAAAATGCGGAAATGCCAGTATCCATAAAACTTGATTACTTGCGGTCTTGCGTGAAGGGCGAAGCACGAATGTCTATATCACACCTATTACAAGGAGCTTCAGCAAATTACAATGAAGCATGGCATACTTTAAAAAGAAGATATGAAAATAAGAGAGTAAATTTTTCAACGCAGATGGAGCGAATTTTGAATTTGCCAAAAATAGACGCAAAATCAGCAATTAGAGTAAAAAATTTATATGACACATCACAGGAATGCATCTATTTAATAAAAAGTTATTTTTCAAAAGAATTAAATGCAGACGAAATATTTGCTTACTTGATTCTACGCAAACTTGATAACGAAGGATTGCAGCTATACGGACAACATGTGAAGAAACCTAGGGAAATACAGAGTCTTATTGATGTAACAGAATTTTTGGAGCAGTTATATCAGACATTAGAGTCGCAAGGGAAAACAAATTCAAACAACGAGTATAAAAGAAGTTATACACATCATGCCGAATTAAACAGAGAAGTGCGAAACTGCGAATTTTGTAATAAAACAAAACATCGGTTGTACAACTGCCAAACATTTTTAGATGCAACAGTTGGTAATAGAGTAGCATATGTTCGAAGCAAGAGACTATGTGAAATATGTTTAAATCATAACCAAAATACTGAATGTTGGTGTAAATCAAAGTGTAGGAAATGTAATGGAATGCACAATACACTTCTGCATACCGACGACTATAAACCGCGGAAATACAATGACGAAAAACACATAAAAAAGAAGTTAGAGAACATCAATAATAATAGAAATAAATCTATGTTTATGACGCAAAAGGAAACAAACAATAAAATGGTATTACTAGCCACAGCACAGATACAGGGAGTTTCGGTCGATGGTAACCGCTGCTTACTGCGTGCGTTAATAGACCAAGGGTCACAGATTTCAATGATTTCAGAGGAAGCGGTGCAAATGCTTTCCTTAGCCAAAACAAAGATTAACACGAAATTGACTGGACTATCAGATGCAACCGTAGGAGTTGCCAAAGCCAAAGTATGGTTAGATATTACGCCAAGGTTCTCAAGCAATATCAAAATGAAAGCTCAGCTGTTGGTATTACCTAATCTAATAAAACCAATGCCGGATGGTTCATTCCACTTTGAAATCGACGACTGGAAAAACTACATGCTAGCAGATCCAAATCTAAATAAAAGAGATCGTATCGACATTATAATTGGTAGTGATCTCTATCACAAATTATAGAAGAGGGTGTACGAAAGCACAATAACATTGTTGGACAAAAAACTATATTCGGCTGGGTGATATCTGGTTCAATACAGAACGTAACATCAAAAAAGAATTCAACAACAGCAGTAACATCAAGCATAGACAAATTTTGGAAGAAATACAAGAATATACCAATGGTGGCGCAGAAAGCGACTTATGCATGCAGATGTATATGAACACAACAAAGAGGGATGAAGACGGCAGGTACATTGTAAGGATACCATTTAAAGAAGGTTTCACATTAGGTGAATCAAGAAAGCAGGCTATAGCACGATTCCTATCGATGGAGAGAAAACAGGATGGAAATATCAAAAGCGAGTACATACAATTTTTAAGGGAATATGAAAAATTAGGACACATGGTCAAAGTACATAGAAGACAAGAAGGGAAAGGGAAATATTATTTACCTCATCAGACAGTGGTTCGAACAGAGAGTCTAACAACGAAAATCAGGGTAGTATTTGATGCATCTGCCAAAACATCAAATGGATACAGCTTAAACGACATAATGATGATTGGCCCCAGATTACAAAGAAATATTTTTGATATAATTCTCAAGTGGAGATTATGGAAATACGTACTTACAGCAGACGTGGAGAAAATGTATAGGCAGATTAAAGTTGCTGAGGAAGACCAAGATTACCAAAGAATAATTTGGAGAGAACGACCAGACCAGAAATTGGCTGAATATAAGCTAACAACAGTAACCTATGGCACAGCAGCAGCCCCCTTTTTATCGGTAAAAACACTACATCAAATTGCTAATGAGTGCGAGGATCAACTTATTGGAAATATTATAAGGAACGATTTTTACATGGACGACTTGATGACAGGTGCGAACAATAGAGAAGACTGTAGGTTTATCGTGGAAAAAATAAGTAACCAATTAGAAGGAGCTGGATTTCAGTTGAGAAAATGGGCTTCTAATGATCAGCATATACTAAAGTTTGTAAAACAGGGCAGCGAATATGCAGTTCTCCAAATCAATGGTGATGACACAACAAAAACACTTGGCATACAATGGAACCCAACTGAAGATAATTTTAGGTTTTTAACTAAACTACCCATTATCACCCATACAACGAAAAGAAACATATTAGCACATATAGCTAGGCTCTTCGATCCAATCGGCTGGTTAGCACCTATCACGGTAAGAGCTAAAATTTTTATACAGAAGCTTTGGCAAGAAGGTTTAGAGTGGGACGAAGAATTAGGTGATCAATTAAAAATAGAATGGCATAAATTTCAAGAAAGCTTAAAAGACGTAATAGCAATTAAAATTCCTCGATGGCTAAGCATCTCAGACGAAGACGACTGTTTAGTGCAACTCCATGGATTCTCAGATGCATCAGAAAGAGCATACGGAGCGGTGATATATGTAAAAAGTAGATCAGCAATAACAATATTAGCTGCTAAAACTAAAGTATCACCAATAAAGAATAAGAAGACGTTACCAAAGCTGGAATTATGTGGTATGCATTTATTGGCAAAATTAATGGAAAAGGTAAGAGTATATTTTCCTAAGACAGTGGAAGTATTTTGTTGGAGCGACTCTATGATAGCCTTGTGGTGGATAAAGAATGAGAAAAATAAGGACAAATTTATACGCACTAGAGTAACAGAAATAAGAAGAAAAATTAAAGATGGCAAATGGTCACATATAAAATCAAATGACAATCCAGCAGATTTAGCGTCACGTGGCGTTTGCCCTTCAGAACTAAAAGATCATGTATTATGGTGGTCTGGCCCAAGCTGGTTGAAGGAGTCTCAGGAAAAATGGCCTCAACAAAAAACTATGGAGGAGATAACGATAACAATTGCCACAAGAACAGAAAATGAAGGAAATCACTTCATTGAGAAGCTGTTGGATACGGTGTCGGATTTCAAGAAAATTGAAAGAATAGTTGCTTACGTCCTCCGGTTTACAAAACAATTGAAAGGTTTACGGTCAGTTTCTAAGAACTTGACTACCAAAGAGCTTTGGGAAGCGAACAAAATTATAGTCAAACAACAGCAAGAACAGCAATTCGGAGAGGAATTACGAAAACTGAGAAGAAAACAGGAAATCCCTTTAAAAAGCAAACTTATACATTTAAAACCATTTATAGACGAAGAAGGAATCCTTAGAGTAGGAGGAAGATTAAAGTATGCTATGTTGCCAATAGATCAAAAATACCCAATTATTTTGGATAAATGCAGGTTATCAGAATTAATAATTCAACATGCTCATGCGGCTACTCTGCATGGTGGAAATACAGTAACAGAAGCTTATATTAAAAGAAGATATTGGATAATAGGCATAAAGAAAGGCTTAAAAAAGTGTTATCATAACTGTGTAATATGTATTCGGTACAGTCAAAAAACAGCAGAGCAAGTGATGGGAAATTTACCGAAGTTTAGAACAAATATTGCATTACCATTCGAACACACTGGTGTAGACTACGCTGGACCAATATTAATGCGGTGTTCAAAAGGAAGAGGACAGAAAGCTTTTAAGGGCTACATCGCTGTATTTGTGTGCATGACTACGAAAGCAGTACACCTAGAAGCAGTTAGTGATTTGACGACGGAAGCGTTTCTTGCAACACTCAGAAGATTTGTTGCAAGACGAGGTAAGAGTTCACACTTATATTCAGATAATGGCTCCAACTTTATAGGAGCAAAACGGCACCTAGATGAAGAATATCAAAATGCAATAAGAAATAATACATCAGTCGCATCAAAGTTGGCAGCAGAAAAAATCGAGTGGCATTTTTCCCCACCGGCAAGCCCTCATTTCGGAGGAATATGGGAGGCCGCAGTGAAGTCCATGAAAAATCATTTGAGAAAAGTTATAGGGGAAACAAAGCTCACATTTGAAGAGATGACAACATTTCTTTGTCAGGTGGGAGCAATATTCAACAGCATAGGATCACTGTATCATATTCTATTTGGGCTAATGGATGATGACGATCGCGAAAAATTAGAGCAAAATATGCGGAACCTACTGGACAACCAACACGATATAGATGGGTTAATTAAGAAGCAAACCTCTGTAGAGTTTGCAAAAATGAATGATCATATAATGGAGATACATAATATGACTGCACAAAACCGTAGATCGTATAAGACGGGAATGACATTTCAATTATTGGCCATGCAGTTAGAAACGATGTTAAGAGACTGTAAAGAAATACAAATGTCCATAATAAACATGCTAATTGACATTAATCACCAACGTGTTAATCCATTCTTAATAAGTCCATTACAGCTACAGGAAGAAATACAAAAAATTCGAATTAAGCTGCTTTCAAAATTAAGGCTTCCAGGCGAAGAATCAGAAAACGAACTACAAGAAGTACTTCGATGGATGACAGCCAAAGGAATTATAATTGGTAAGCGAGTGGTAATAGATATAGAGATTCCATTATTGCAGCCGGAAGTATCAGAAGTTTTCCGAATAATTACCTTACCAATACGAAAGGAAGATACAATTATAATTCCACAAATACAATCTGAAGTGCTAATATTTAATGTTGAAAATGATCATTATTTTCTCATGAATCAAGTACAGCTAAATGAATGCGTAAAAAAGAAACCAAATAATTATGTATGTTATGGTAACTGGCATTGGAAAGCAACAACGGACGGCTCCTGCGAGATCTCGCCTTTAAGACCAGCTGAGGTAAACAAATGTATATTCGATCAAGTGAACCGAGAAGATAAGTGGATAAAATTAGGCGCACCGAATGTATGGCTGTTCAAGCTATTCAACGCAACATATATCAGCATAATATGTGGACAATCGCAGGCAAAGTGGGTAGCGGTTCCAGAACAAGGCATTCTGGAATTGAAGCAGGGATGTAATGCTAGGTATAAAGGAGTATTTTTAGCATTGTCGCAGCAGATCCAGTCAGAGGTGCACTACAATCCTGAAAATATTTGGGTTAAGAATATAATTCAAGTGAAGAAAGAAGACATTCGGCTATTTAACTTTTCTACAATCGACAAAAATGAAGACTTAGCTAAGGTACAGAAGAACCTGGATGAATTCAAGCAAACCCACCTTCATCTAAGAGCCTTGGATTTTCATCACCTCAGTGGACATACCTCATTAATATTAGTTTGCATAGTGATAATAATATTGTTAGTATATTTCATAAGAGCAGCTATAATTAGAAAGAACATATTAGCACTTTCGCGCGGCCGGCAGAATGTTCAAACATGAACAGGCGTCATCATCTAATAGTGGCGGCGACCCTTTCTAGAATATAAACACAACCGTTTATGAGATAACACAACCGAAGCAACCAGGATAGACGATAAGCAGCTCAAACGTAAACAGGCATCTAATATCACGGCGACCTTTTTCCGATAATAAAATAAGGATAGGATAATAAAAATATGTTTTAAGCCACAAGTAGAATGTAAAGATAAGAAAATGTAGATAAGAAACTAGCTTGTAAGAGTATATAAGGAGAAATCTTAAAAATAAAGTTAGTACTGAAAAGTATTCAATGGTGTTAAGTCATTAACACTTTCCTGACTTAGATGAAATGTACTTATTGCTTGAAAGGACATCTCTCACGTTATGTTTCTAATTGTTCATCTGGTATTCTAAAAAAATGCATTATTGGAGCGAGTTTATCTCGAGCTCGTCGTTCATTCCTATCACACTTTTTATCGAAACTTATAATTCTGGAAATAGTCTGGAATCTTCGAAGACTTATTGTTGCTTTGAAAAATGGCCTTCCCTTGCAATCATTCGACAAACTTTCTAAGGCCTCTCCATGGTACCGAAAAACTCCAGCATACAAAAGTATTCCGATATAGCATTTCATCAACTCTAATTCGGATTTCCCTAAATAAGATTTCTCCTAAAAACACAAATTGATATTTAAAAAAAATCATTGCTTACCTTCAATGTTTGTCATATTAACAATAATATCGACGATGTCAGGTGGTAGAAACAAATGAAAAGCCAAATTTATATCTGTAACACGAGAGATAGAATAATGAGTCTGTCCTGAAAAAGTGTTCTCAACATTTTATGTTCAACGACGGCCGATCGAAAAACCTCTTTTTGGCCACCTAAACCATCTATAATTTCCATCCTTCGAATGAAATTGTGTTGGAGATGTCTTAAAAATGTGAAAACATGGAATGAAATAGGTGCTACTCAAGATATTGCCTTGGTATGGACAATATACCAAAATATTAGAAGAACTCGTCTTCAAATATTTGAGTTCCTTGCAAAAGGATTCATCACAACCCAACCTATTGTTATTCAATTCAGGGACCAACTGTCTTCTCTAATGTAATAGTAATAGCAATAAGCATTTCACCTTCATCAGAATAACTGCCTTTGCTTAATCTGAAAATCTTGAAAATCTCTTTAGCAACTAGTACGCTGAAAGCTGGCCGTGTTATGTTTAAAATATGAAAGAGGCGGGAAGTAATTCATTGAATGACTCTTCCGAGTACCTATATGCTTGCAAAACCTGCGTAAGCTATATGGCCCCAACTTCCTTTAACGTGCAATTCGCTGAATTATTATTTTTCTTCTGTCAGCTGAAATATTAAACGCAAGCCCAGCCTCTAAATTCTACATCTTAGCCATTATAGCCCACCATAATAAACGGTAGAACGCGGAAATGCCTCTTGAGATCTCTATGCGGTATGTACCAGTGTGTATATGGTATGTGGCTCCAAAAAGTGTTCAATATATACACATGAGATACTATTTCATCACGTAACAATACTCCTTACTGTCAAGCTCCATAAACATACAGAGGTTATGTTAGTTTGCTAGCAGACTACGTCTATTTCAACACTATCAACTGCAAGTTTTGTTCCTTATGATTTGAAGTTGCATATCCCGGCTTTGTACCTGTTTATTAGACCTAATTTAATTAATTACAAATGTTCTTATTTTTGAACATCCTCTATTTATTTTTCCTTTTCATTTTTAGAAAATGTATATCCACTTAGATTATCGAACACTTTATGACACAAAATATGTGTAAAAATTAAGCTTAGCACCATAAAACGCACATGGTCTTTATTCCAGGGAAGTAACTACATTGCTAAACAGTAACTCGTTTTAAGACATAACTAAGACCGACAGAAGTCTCATAATTCCAAATGAATGGGGCTACAACTACAGCTTCAACATTTTACCGACAGCGAAAATTCTCTAATCTCTTTAACAACATGGGGCCCAATTCATCCCGCCCAAACGGTAAATACTACTCACCATGTGGCAGAACCAATTAAAACAGTTCCCATCGTCCTTTCACAATTCAGACTAATTCCAAACTTTCTCCCAGCAACCACACATGAAGGACACCGCGAAGAAGAAGTATAAACTTTCATTCACCCCATTCCTATCTCCAGGAAAAGGGATGTAAGACGTAGCATACCACTGGTTCGCCAAAATAAAACAATTGGCGCCCCTCTGACCAGCCCCAGCTTTAAGAACTCACAACACTTATCAGACAAACCGTCGTCATCGTCAGTCGTCGGTGGTCTTTTACACGAAAAAAAAAAACACTTTTTATCCATGGTATCCTTGGCGTGTTTTCACAAAAGAAGATGAGCGAATCGCTTTCTCGATATCCATTTGCTATACTGTACAAGCTCCCAGTAAAGGCACTTGCCATTCCGAAGTCGTAAAATTTTAACGGCAATTAAATCGAAGTGTGGACATTTTTCTTGTCCATTTTTTTCTTCTTTTTTCCCTTCTTGCCTCTTCAGCCCCCATCTTCAGATTTAGTGGCGTAAAGGGTGGAAAACAACAACCCTCTTCAGCCCCACCTAGAACACTGGGCCGTGATTTATTTTATTTGTTGCTTCACAGGACCTTCGAAGAGGAAAGCCGCCTTCATGGTTCTTGTCGTCCACAAAGTCAGTCCTGGTCGTGTTCTGCTGCTGGTCTGGTTCTGGGGCTGTTTTGTGGAAAATACGAGTATTTGCCGATTTTCGGGAGGGGGTGATGATAATTTTTTATCCTTTGCCTGTGCTGGGTGCTTTAATGTTGTCCTTGTTCTTTTTCTTGTGTTTGTTCTTATTTCATTTGAAAAATGTTTCAGTTATTTTTCTCGACAAGAGGGAGAGCCGTGTGGAAACTGCACTGGCAGGGGCTGGGAAAATTCTATTAAAGCAGATTAGATTGTTTCTGCAATCGGTAGGCTTTTGTATTGATTCATTATAAAATCATCTCATTAGCTTGGTTATTTATTGACGTCTGGCACCGTTCCCATTGAATTGAAATCGCTTTAGTCTGACTAACTTGGCCACTTTGAGCGTTTTTCTTACAAAAGAGGGCTGTTATAGAGGAATTTGTACACAAAAAACGTCAAAGGTTGGAATATATGCGTCCAAGGGGGTGATGAACTTTGTGGAAATTTAACAAGCGACCTTGAAATATCGTAAATGCGGTATGTTTGCGAATAGCAATGTAGTAGGATATTTGTGTCAGCAAATCCCAAGGTCGTTTACGACTTTATGGAGAATGGAAGAATTTAATTCACTTATTTACTAAGACGACGGTACAGTCCGGAATGGACCTGGACCTCATCTAATAAACCTTTCCACAGAGCGATCTTTAGACAACTGTCTCTAGTTGCACACCCCAATATGTTTGAGGTTCGCTTTCAGTTGTGTGTGCCACTTAAGGCGATGTCTTCCTCTTCTGGATTATCTCTCAGAGTAGGCTCACCTGGGATTCTTGCTATCACAATTTTTTTCTACTCAGAAATCAATGGTTTGCCAACTGTAGTTCACCGGTAGTGCCAGATTCGTCTTAATTATACAATAACTATAATTCTGCAAATTATAGAAAAGCACCTTAGTGGGAAGGGATTGCTCTAAAGCAGAATTCTGCTCCTAATTATATAATTCATGGTGACAAAATGCTCAAGACTCTCTAAATTTCTGGCATCTAGCCCAAGAATGTAGAAAATATGCCGCCGTACTTACTGATTCAAATTTAGATTTCTACTTGCTCCATGGTACAGAGAATCGAAGGCGTGTTCCAGGACTGGTGCACTAATAAGTACAACGGATATTCAGTTAATCAAGTTGAAATTGCCCTCTTACTAAGAAGGACGATGATGAAGTATAGAAGAGTATCCTTCATAGAAAATTTTTCTGGAAAACGAAAAACCTAGAGTAGAAAACTACAAAAATTCAGCTAGGAAGGTAGATGTATTCTATATGTCAGATGCTCGGCTTATTGCTAAAGAAGTTGATTTAGACATAAATTGCTGGACATAATTGGTGGATGGTTTATTTGCTAACATCATGAGTGGTGTGGGTCATGTTTTTAGTTGAATGTTGGTTTTGAAGCTATTTTCGTATATCTCAATTGTGATGGTGGATGGTTGTGGACATGAAAGATAAGGCCTAAGAAAATCCATGGTTCAATGGCCAATTGTATATGATCCTTGATTACATTGTGACTCTCACCATATAAGCTTGCGCAATTTTGCAACCAAGATTTAGTAGCTGCTGACATAAGCTACGAAACGAACGAAGAATCACACAAATTCGTCGTTGCGTCTTATGATTCGTTATTACCACCACCACCACTACCGGCGGTGGCCGAATTCATTTATTCCAGAAAGATGTTCTTTTTACTTCTGCATTTCACGTTTTTTTTGGTGTACTATAGCCATGGCGTTGTTGGCCAGTTGTTGTAATCGAAGCAAAACGGTCTTCTACCGATGATTGCTAATTGCTACTTAATAATTCTGACGATGATGCTGGAACAGATATCGTTTCTAAGACTCCTACTTGGCCATTCTCATGGAATTTATTTATAAAACAATCAAAAGTTTGTATACGTTTCTTCAAATGCCAAATAGCGCTTAAAATATTCCATAAGGAGCGACCATTAGCAACTGCTTTAGTTTTTGGCTTAGCCTGTTTTCGGTTTTGTACTTCTAAGATAAATATGTTCGAGTCTCGAAGGTTTTTTCATTTCTTTTTAATTAATGAAAATAAAAATAAAAATGCAGTATTATAAAGGGTTTTCCAATAGGGACCTAACAATGTTGTATTTTAATAAAAACGCACCCTTGAACTGTTTTCATAATCCGTAAATTTCAAAATGTCAGTCAAGGCTTACATTTTTGTCATAATAATAATAAATAATAATCATCCCGCTAGACAGTCCGTGCACAGTGCACACTATGGTGGGATAAATTCGAGTCAACATATTAACTCTTGAACGTTTATGTGCGTGTGAGACAACGTAGCTGTCGAAGTACCTAAAATATCGTAGCCGTTAGTGCTTCAGTTGAAAAGGAGTCGAATCGATCAATTCCACACCGTTCACAGGAATTGAGAATCTTTCAGTCCACATAGTGGGAAATTTTACAAATTTTACACCCTTACAAGATCAAATTAACTCAAGAACTAAAGCTTCTTGATCATTTGAAATGCCGAAACTTCTCCAATTGGACTCTGCAAAAGTTTGAAGACAATCCTGAATTTCATCGAAAACTCATCTTCAGCGATGAAGCTCATTTTTGGCTTAATGGCTTTGTCAATAAGCAAAATATGCATTATTGGACAGCAAAAAACATGTCCTTCGAGAGACTATATTTCATTCGCAAAAGTGACCGTGTGGTGCGGATTTCACGGCGGAGGTGTGATTGGACCGTATGTTACCGTCAATGGAGTTCGCTATCGTGCCATGTTTGGAGACTATTTTTGGCCAGAATTGGATGAACTTGACATCTGGAATATGTGGTTCTATTGTAACAAGATGGTGTCTCAAAAAAAAAAAAAAAAAAACCCGAGACCGGTACTCTTTTAATACCGAGCAGTAGAACGCTGAGGTAAAACTGAACCTAAAATCAAATTTTTAAGGAGTGGTAAGACTGTGGCAAGCCATGGGCCTACCACTTCCTCCACCAAAATTCATCGTCTGATTACAAGAGACATACTGCTCTGAGCGATGCATAGCTACAAACCATACCAGTCTGCTGGTCCTGACGGTATAATACCTGCCGTGCTACAAAGCTCCTCAGATATTATCCTGCCTACGCTAAAGAATATCATGAGGAGCTGTGTAGAACTGATCCACCTTCCACTGTCATCGAGAGAAGTCAATGTAGTTTTCATTCCCAAAGCCGGAAAATGCTCTCATGTTGTCCCAAAGGATCTCAGACCTATAGGTCTATCATATTTCCTTCTGAAAACTCTAGAACGACTGATTAATATCCATATACGAGCTAAAACGTATAAAGGAACGCCGCGGTGTCCTTTCTCCCCTTGTCTCAACTTAGTGGTCAATGAACTTCTGAGCAGAGTGATTGCCTATATGGATGACCTTGATATAGCCGTCTCAGGTAAGTATGCGAAAACCATTAAAGAACTCCTACAGCTAAATCTTAACAGATTAACCCATTCGGCAGATCGCTATGGGTTGCGTGTATGGTAAACCCACATAAAACTGATCTCGTCTTTTCCAGGAAATATAAAATTCCAATCGTAGACCCTCCCTCAATCAAGGATACCAGTTTAGTATTTTCCGATACAGCAAAATATTTGCGCCTCATTTTTGACAGGAAACTAATCCGGAAACCTAACATTCAAGAAAGAGTCAAAAAAGCTACAGTATCTTTATTCTCTTGCAAAAATGTCATTGGGGGCACATGGGGCCTTCAACCTCGCATAACCCACTGGCTATACATTTCGGTCATAAGACCGATACTCACCTACGGGGTTATTGCCTGTTGCCTTTAACAATGCATTCAACTGCAGCAAACTAAGCAGAGTCCAAAGAACATCATGTGTATGCATAAGCAGAGCCCTACGCACTACTTCTTCCGCGGCACAGTGTATTCTGTTTCACTTGACACCCCTTGATATTTTCAGCAGGCAAGCAGTTGCTAAGCCAGCTATTCGCCTTAAAACGACTACACAGTGGCCAAATAAATTATTTTGCCACGCTAATATTCTTAATAAATTAGGAATCCAGAGAACATCGATTACACTATGCCGCAACATTGGTTTAACAAAGCATCTCTTCTAGATCATACTGGGACGAAGATGCTTTCATGGAGGACAGGTCAATCGACTTCTATTAGGATGGATTCAGGACTGGGGTTTGTTGTGATGTTTTCTCTGGTAAGCTTAATTTACGTCCCTCCTTTCGCCTTTCAAATTACTGTAAAACCCTTTTGACTACCGATAGTATCTTAGGAAGATGGCAGAACAGTTCAACGCTTACCTATTTTTGGTGCCAAACAGCATCATCGCTGAGATTGGAACCACTCTACCTATTTTACCGGAAAAGGGTAGCATTTGTATATATGCGCTACGTACAAACTAATATTAAAGTTGAATGCTAATAGAACAACAAGCCTTTGGTGGACTGTTGGATTAACATGTCTAGGAATCAAACAAATCTGGCCAAAACTGGATCTGAATCGCTCTAAGAGGAAACATCTCAGGTGTCATCATAGGTGTCATAATTGAACACTGCCTTATAGATAAGAATGCATGACGTGATAAATGATTTCTGCAGTGGCTGCGTGGACGAGGAGGAGAACTAGACAGTTTTACACCTACTCTGTACAGCGTTCTCCCAAAGAAGGAACAATTTTCTTCTACATTGACTGATTGGTTCTAAGTCTAGCCTAAGTGGGTTGGTCTTTCCAACAGCCACTCTTACCTAACCTTAACTAGGATTACGTTAAGTCGATGTTTTATGCCAACAAACTAACAACTGTAGAACAGCTCAAGAACAATATCGAAGGCGAAATTGCCAACGTTCCCAGCCGATATGTGTGGACGAGTGGTGTCAAATTGTGTCCAAAAATCGATCGTTGCAAATTTACTCGCGATGATCATATGAACGATAGTTAAAGAAGTTTGCAAAGTTATATGCCTGCGAGTGCAACATCTGTATATGCCTGAAATTTCTAAGCAAGTGTGGTATAAGTCTGCCAAAGGATTTAAAGATTTATGGCAATTCCAAAATTACATTCGAGCGATTGATAGAAAGCGGGTTACCATAAAGTGTCCAACAAAAAGCTGTTCTAATCATTTCTGCTTCCTCAATGAATTTTCATTTGTTCTTATGGCGATTGTTGGCCCCGGATGTCAATTTTTTTGTGCAGATATTGGGAAATACGATAAAAACAGTGATGGTGGAATATTTGAAGCTTCAATAATTGGTAGAAGATTTGTAAATGGTCTTATGAATATACCAGAAGTAAAAAATCTCCCAGGGCAAAAGGATGTTTACCACCATGTTTTAATAGGAGACGAGGCATTTGTTCGTAAGTCATTTTTAATGACAATTACTTACTGTCTTGTTTAAAATCCGCAACAATTTTCTCCCATATTTCATCTTTTTTCCTTATGTTCTTATATTCCGAGTGTACAAAATTGTACAATACCGGATATGTTTTTTTATAATTTTTACCAGTTTTTCAACAGGCACCATCTTTTTTTTTTTGAAATATCACACACGGGGTAGTGCAAAAAAAATGCATGCATCGAACCAGCGAAAAAACGCTGCAATCCAATTATGTCCTCTCTGAGTTGACGCCGCTGTGGCATATCCCGCCATGTATTTACTTCCTGCACGAAATTCGCTTCCGCTATCGCGTTTTTAGATTTACGTTGGCTTGTGTGGCTTAGATTCATAAATTACACTTAAAAACAAAATTGTTGAATTATTTCTACTTTTTCTTATTTTGTTTAAATGTTTTTCTCGGAGCACTTCTATAAGGCAATTTTACTATGACAAAACAGTGTTGACAATGAAAATAGTGAAGAATTTGATCGGCGATATATGACAGTCTTACTAGTTATTGACTTCTCAAAAGCGTTTGATACAGTTAGTCACGAAATACTTTGGGCTTAGTCAAAATATGGTTAAACTCTTGTCGAGTTATTTGTTTGGTCATATTCAAATGACCTATAGTAATTGAAATTGCTCTCAATCTAAATCTCTACTTCAAGGTATTCCACAGGGTTCCATATTAGGCCCGATTCTTTTCTGCGTATATATTAATGATATTGATAGTTGTTCTCAAAATGTTTTCTACAATACTTACAAATCTACCTCTTTTGTATGGGAAATCAAGACATGCATTCAGTTTATCTTGGCCTGTTGAAAATGCAGTTGTCTTAATCCCGTCTAAGTCCCAAGCACTATTGATTTCTAAAAATCAATATTAAGCTAGAAATGTTCCTATGTGTCAATAAACAACACATTGGTCCATTTAATATTGAATGTCACGTGTCTAGGTTTGAAAATAAATTGTCGGCTGTCCTGTACTGACCAAGCTAATCTTACTGTTAGTCATATTTCCGCCTGTCTTCGGAAGCTTTGTCTATGTGCTCGTCTCATTCCAATTAAATCAAGAATTCATGTGAAGTGAACACTACTGTTATCTCTTACGCCGAAACAATATACAGTCAGCTTGATTCAGTATCTAGAAATAAACACCAAGTTGCATTTACCAATATGGTACACTATGTTTATTTCTTGCGCAGATATGACCATGTCTCAAAATTTGCAAATAACATCCTTGGTTGTACCTTGTAACAATAGTTAAATGCTCATAACGGCATCTTAATTTAGTGGGGACTAACGCTCCCATTTATTTCGCTTAATTCAAGCTTAAACTAACTTAAAAACTAAGACTTAAAAACTAACAAGAGTTAATGGTTAGGAAGTAAGGGAATGATGGAGGAGATCAAGTTTTAAGAGAAGTGCTCAGGTTAAAATCAAAAAGGGGGAGGTTTGAGTCAGAGCATGAGGGAGATTGGTTCGTTAGAGCTGTAAGAGGTGCGGTGAGTTGGGATATAGAAGATACGAAGACAGCGTCGATTACGAGGGTTAGTGTTGAAGGAAATAGAATTGTAGAGGGAAGGGCAGTTCACAGAACCGGAGAGCAGTCGATGAATGAAGAGAATGTTAGCTACGTCTCTGCGTTTTTCGAGGGTATTCAGATTAAGAAGTTTGAGGCGGTCGCGATAGGGAGATAATATAAATGGGTCATCGTTTGATAAAACCGAGCGATGAGTTGGCTTTAAAGATTATCTCATCAATATGCGAATGGAAGTTATACGATAGAGAGTTATCGTATAATATTCCAAGGTCGCGAAGTGATTGAACGAAAGCAAGATTGATTGGACAGCGAGACAAAGTCATAGACTGGCATTTGGAGAAATTAAGCTCAAAGAAATTTTTTAGACACCAAGTGGAAAACCTATCGAGGTTTCTTGAAGGAGAATAGAGTCTTGGGGTGAAGAAATAGTTTTGGAGAACTTAGTGTCATCGGCGTAAATGGATAAGAAGCAATGTTTAATAATCCTCTCAAGATCGTTTATTGTTAAAATGGAAAAGAGGGGACTTTGATATCTGCCTTGTGGGACACCAGAAGTGGCCAAAACGGGGTTGAAAAGGCTGACGTAACGCGAACGCTATAGTAACGGCTCTCCAGATAAGAAGATATCCATTTTAACAATATGGGGAGGGTGGACCAAGGGAGTACAATTTGAAAAAGATCAGTTGATGTGATATTTTATCGAAGACCTTAGCGAAATCTGTAGCACTAATATCGATTTCGTTGCTATATTCTAAGGCTGAAAGTTCAAAGGATACGAATTCAACTAAGTTTGTATTAGTTGATCTACCTTTTAGAAATCCGTGCTAACTGGGTGATAAAAGTGACTTGCACTGAACTTGCACACTTAGAACTTTTAGGCATGTGGGAAAGCATAGCAATGGGACGGTAGTTGGTTATTCATTATGTGATCCCTTTTTGTGAACCGGGGTTATGAAAGTGGTCTTCCAAACTTGGGGAATTCTCCTTGTGTGAGTACAGATGAAATAGGGAGAAAAGTGGATGCGAAAGCTTGGAGACACATTTTTTGAGAAATATTACTGGGAGCCCATCTGGCCCGGGTAAAAATTCATCATTGTGATTTTGTAACTTTTCTTCGATAAGGATGTGATCAAAAGGTTGAGAGAGAGAGGGTCCAATGAAGAAATTGGGAAGGTACTTGAAATAGATGGGGTCGGGTACGAAGACATTGTCTGCAAATGACTGTTTAAAAAAGTTTGCAAAATAATTGGCAATAATATGTGGATCTGTCGATGATACGAGTATATTATCGAACAAGAGAGAGGAGGGATAACCGTCTGATTTTCTTTTGTAGTTGATGAATTGATAAAATGTCTTAGGACCGTTGATAAGTTTAGTCTGCGCTGTGTTGAGAAAGCACTGATAGAGGCATTTATAGAGCTGGGTGAATTGCAGGTAAGTTACAAGATAGTCATAATAAGAAATGGTGCGAAGAAAAGCTGTCCATAATCTGTTTCTTTTCTGTTGTACCATGGAGGGGAAATAGATGATGTTTTATGCCGTGAAAGGGGAACGTAGAAAGCAATGGAATTAAATACTTCACTGTAGAAAATGGAGAGAGCATAAGATAAGGATAGGTTGGTAAAATCAAAAAAGATTTGCTAAGATAGATATTGATTTTGCGAAAATTAGCTTTATGGAAGTTCTAAGAAAAATGGTAGGGGAAGAAGTGGACAGAGAGAGTTATGCAAGAAGAGGAGGGTGAAAGTTGTCGACAGTTGATAGGGTAAAAGGACAGAACGTTACTGTGGAGTTAATGAGATCGCTAGTGAAAATAAGGTCTAGTTACATACCGATGGAGTTAGGGACGCCACTTACTTGGCATAGGCTTGAGTCAGTTATGCTATCAACGAATAGATATTCCTTGGTTGAACTAGCGTTTGACGAGGTAAAAAGTAAGTGATCATCCGATGGAATCCACTTCAGCAGGGGCAGATTAAAGTCACCAAAGATAAGGATATTGTCGATGGAATCACTTAGGTCAATTAGTTAGTCAATTGCTTTAATAGCAAGGATGTAGGATGCAATAGGTTGAGCTGGGAGAATCTAGCAACACATAACGTATAGGGACCTATTGCGAAGTGTTAATTTAATTGAAAAAAGGTCAAGTTTAACAGAAGAAGATATGACGATGAGAGAAGAGTTGAGGTTATTGTGAATAGCAAGTAGGACACCTCTACATGGAGAATCATTTTTAGGGATGGCACTGTCATTAAACATAGGGAGAGTGTGATCGTCATCGCGGAAACTTTATGTCGGGGATCAGATTGGTTTCTGTAAGACCATAGACGTCGAAAGAGGGGTCATGTGATTTAGACAAGACAGCACAAGTTTTAGAGCGCAAGCCTCTTACGTTTTGGTAGTAAAATGTAATAGGTAGTTTGTTGGGTGGAGGAGTAGGGGAGTAGAAATGAGATGCAGACGAAGAAGGTAAAATTTATCATGGTCAGCTCGGCTGCGCTGAAGGTGAGAAACTCTTTTAGAGTGCACATAGCTGCGGAAAGCAGCGGGGTCATCCGCAACCTTTTGCGGAGGTGTGTCGAAGATTTCGTGATACCTGTTGTAAAGTTTCCTGAGACTAGTTATCTCGGTAGGAAGGCCTTCCTGTTGGATGGAGACCATGACACTTGTTTTGGTTTTTCCCTCAAAGCAATGCGAGAAAGAGACGTATATTTTCATATAACGTAACGGCATTCCGTGGTGTCTATATTCTTTTGGCGAGAAGACGTGCTAAATAGAAGTGGGATTTAAGATATGCGAGCGGATAAAGTTTGGGTATTGTGGGTGTTTTTGCAGTGACAGTATCAGGGGCAGGGGTTAAATTAAAAGTGGGAAGGCGACAGAAGAAGTTGATGTTGGAGCAGTTATATTACTATAAGATTTTTGGATCGATGGGCTGGTGCGAGCATTTGGGGGTCGGGTTGGCGGCACTGGATGTGGCAATGATTCGGCTTCGGTTTGTAACAATTCAGCCAAAATTAAACTGTTGTGCAGCAAAATAATTTATACAAAATCAAGTGCAGGATTGCGATCAGTGTGCAGGCAATTTGTCGCACCGTGGAAAAGTTTGAGCGTGAGTACACTCAAGCCGGCGTAGCGGCCAGTATCAAAGAAGACCCAGATGTTTCAGACAATGAATCTCATGCATATGAAATACAGTTTTGTTAATATTTATTCCTGCTGGTGTATTTTTACCCGACTGCGCTATGAAAAAGGAAGGGTAATGTGTTTATCAGCCTGTATATGTATGTTTGTTCCTTTGTGGCACTATAGAGACCAAACGCGTGAGCCGATTTGGATGGTTCTTACATCTGTCGATTTGTCGTAATCTTGCGAGTGTCACTGAAGACATGATATTAATCAAAATTCAATATGGCGACTACCAGCCACCATTTTGTGAAATAACCTTGCGAGTGTCACTTAATCAATTAATAACAAAATTCAGTATGGCGACTACCAGCCGTCATTTGTGAAAAAAAATAAAACTAAAAAGTGTAAAATAAAAAACTTAATTTAAAAAATTAAAAAACCCGACTGAGTAAAAAATAGATTTTAAATATGAACTAAAAAGAAAAAAACAAGTCCAGTAGTCTAGAATTATGTTAAGAAATATTAAATAACCACAACATTGAAATAGTTTCATGGTGGAAACACACATAAAACAAATAATAAATTCTAATGCGGAACTTAGCAACTTAAACAGTCGGGACCCATTAAATATCTAGAGCAGCTCAAATCTTCCCAAAGTCCGTTTATCTTCTTAAAGTCCGTTTATCTTCTTAAAGTCCATTTTTTACTCAGTTGGTTTTTTTTAATTTTTTAAATTATTTTTTTTATTTTTCTTTTGGACGCGTCTGGCAAGGACTTGGCGACAAGTAAAACGTCTTGGACTTATGTATATTATTAGAGGTCCAGTTGTATATTTTATGTCGATAAATAGGGTATTTCGTAGCTAATTGTAATCAGGGAGTTGAGCTCTAAGTTCTGAACAAAAATATGTGTGGATGCATCGATTAATCCAATTTGGCATTTTGTTAATATTTTGACTTCGTCATCCCTTAGCTACACCCGAAACGTCTTGGGCCTTCATATTTGTATTCATGCTGTCATATTCAACGTTTTACGAAAAATTTATGTGGTTGCATTTATTATTCAAAATTTGGAATTTTTACACATTTCCGCCTCGCCTCGCAGAGTCTTAGCTACACCTAAATCGTCTTGGATAAATGAATTTGTACTGGGAGGGTCATATTCTATTGATTACTAAGTTTCAAGTGGTTTTGCTAGTTATAGCAATTTGAATAACAGCGATTCTTGACATACAGTTACACCCTTTACTTGCCATTATGTGCTGCGACATGGTCATATTTGAAATCTTTGGCATCAGAGCAACATATGGCCTCTTAGTCTATCTATTGTATTGCATGGCATCTTGCATTGATAGACGACTTTGGCAGATATACCCAAATAAAAGTGGCTCTATATACAAGGTGACGCAAAAGTTGTCACCCGAGGTTCTTCCGCTGTATTTTTTTTTATGAATGAAAAACATTGGTTCTGCTTTCGGATTATGTTTATGTGATGTCTAACATTTTTTTCTATTAAGTCGAGAAAATTATATCGGTTAAGTGGCCGCCGCTGGAATTGATGAAAATTCGGCATTTTTCATCACTCTTACCAGAACTTCCGGTGATAGGTGCTCGCATTCTTGACGGATATTCTCTTTGAGGGCTTTAAGAATCTGAGGCTTGTTGTCATAGACTCATGACTTCAAAAAACCCAACAAAAAGAAGTCTGGAAAGGTTAAATCAGGTGATCTTGTCGTCTAAAAATCGCCAAAACGAGAGAATACGCGACCGAAAATGCAACCCTCAGAATTTCTGTTGTGGCTCGTTCAGTATGCGCCGTTGCTCCATCCAGTAGTCATTTGGCCCGTGGCGTCTTCGAAAAAATAAAGCCCGATGACGCCTCCAGCGTAGTAAGTACTCAAAGTAACTTTGAGCGGGTGTAATAACTTTTCGTGTGTTATACGTGGATTTAGGGTGCCCCAGAAGTGATAATTTTGCTTAGTCACATATCAACAGAGATAGAAATGGGCCTCGTCGCTTATGATGGTATTCAATGAAAAGTTGTCTCCCTCGTGGTCGAGATTCAGGATGGCTTGAGCGTAGGTTATACGCGCTTGGCGGTCAACAGCTAACACTGTCTGAGCTTTGTAAGGGAACACCTCACAGTCCTTCACCAAAATTCTTTGTAATGACTGCCGATTGATGACCAATTGCATGGCATGTCACCTGGTCGATACACCGGTACTCAGCAGAACGACTGCTTCGGGACGGCCAGACCTGCCAGCATCTCCTGTTGTCTCATACTCTTCTACGTCGTATTGTTTGCACAGTTGCTATCGGACGACCGGGAAAAACGCTGCGGCAATACCACCGTGTTGACGTGTATTTTATATCTGTTTACTTCAAAAATGTCAAAGTAGAATTAACATTCCGATAGGATGGCTCTTACGCTACTAAGCATATATCTCGTCTCTTAAAATGCAGTCATATGCGGCATTGGAGTTGAGATTTTCCTTAGTTCCTGCAACAGCAAGATAAATTTCAGTTCGGTTTTGCATTCGACTTTTGAACTTCGTCTGGTTGCCCCGAATTACGCAGCGTATTTTTGGCTATTCTTGGTGGAAAAATTTATGTAAGGCCATATCGTATGCAAACTATCGTAATTAGTAGTCATGTACAATGACAATGTCAGCTCACTGTTTACTTCGAACGTCTGAAGTAAACTCTTAAATCATTTGCTTATCGCCAGGACGTCGAACTGGATGGACATCAGTTGCGTATTATTCCAAGTTCATCTTACGCAAAGATCCAATAAACCTTTCACCACTGTCATTCATTAAATATCCCTTATAAAGTGTATGTCAGAGTGACTTCCACTGCCAAATTTGATGCTGATGCTTATTAGAGACATCTTTCAGGGCGAAGAGCTAAATAAAAGTAATACTTCTTCTTCTTATACTGCATCGTATATTGGAACCAAAAGTAATCTAGTGCCTTATGTGTTACCAACGCATGTTAGCTTCAATCAATCAAACTTGTGGATGAGTGGAAATAAGCCGCGTTCAATCACTACGTTTTACTCACCTTCATCGTACTTGTATTACAGAAATAGGTTTTCTATTAGCGATAATCTGTTATTTTGAGGACTCCTTGAAGAATTTTCTTTCAAAATCCCTTCTTTTGCGGTAAAGGTGACTCACTTTTTCTATGCATAGAAAGTAATTTTTTACCGATTGCTTTTCTTTATTTTTTGGGTTATTTTTTGTCCGATTTTCACTCAGTCGGAAATAAGAAGTTCTCGAGAAAACATCTGTGCCAGAACGTTAAATTTTCTTCTTTTATAAAATAAAGTGGTACGTGTGCTTGACGTGTGAGAATTTTTGGGTTCGTTACAAGTACCGTTATTTTATTTCTAGGAATTATTTACCATGTTGTTGGCAGTTCAAATTCGAACCGTCTTTCTTTACGAATTTAAAATGGGACATAATGCGTCCTATAGGCAACATTGTATATTTCAGCTTCTAAGTCCCGTAATTTTCATTAATTTGCTAACGGTTTTTTTTTTCACACGACAGATTAGTATGTCGTGAGTACTTCATGATATGAGCATTGCAAGTGATCTGTTGTTAGCTGCTTTTGATTGCGACTACATGAGTGTAAAAAAAATTAAAAAGAAAATACATTTTTGATAACAAGTGAATTTTATATTTAAAACAGGTAAGATGATGAGATGAAAAAATAAAAGTGAAAAAAAAAATTTGTTTGAAATAGGACAATAGGTCCATGATGTTCATATTTTATGTACAGCTTTGTTTGCATTAGATATGCCTCCGAAAGGTTTGACCTAATTGGAAATTAATAAAATATTGGAATTCAAGTGAAACGAAGACGAAGAGTACGACAGTGTAAATTTGGAGAATGTAATTGAGGAAACCATACATTACCATAATGGAAAAAGGTGACAAAATTGATTTAAATTTGCTAAGAAGAATTGCTGTCGAAAAAGAAGAGGCTGAAGATGAGAGCGAAGCAGAACAAACTATGCAGGAGGTATTTGAACAAATTGATTTGGGCAGTTTAAGGTGGAGGAGCACTGGTATGAACGTTTGCGATACTAATTGAAAAAAGAAATGGTTTCCGGAGAAGTCAAAGATCCCATCAACTATTACAACAACTCCATCGATGATGCTATAATACAAAAGATCGAAACAAAAGACGAAACAAGTGCATTGCAAACCAAGGGTGTAGAACTAAAAATAATGTCTATGTGTGTGTATGTGTGTATTGTGTATATAGGTTAGGTAGGCTAAGGTTTATTTTAAGTTAGATATTAAGTTTTTATAAAAAAAATAAAATCATGTCCATATGCTAAGTTTTTCTTAACAAATATTTTTTCTTAGCCTTAAGTATTCAAAAGAAATAGTTCAAAGTAAAATGTAAATAAAGTCGAAAGACATAGTCATAAGAATTTAGAGTAGCTTAGAGCGCCTGTGTGGGGCCAGTAAGTTAGCATAAGATTATTATGTAATTGTAAGCTAGCATTTAAGCATTTTTTGTTAGTATGTAAGAGTTAGTGATTAAGAAAATAAAATGCATTGAAAACTGAAAACTGTGTAGAACTAAAATGCGAAATGACTGAAATTAGACTATTCTTAAGAGTACTAATTTATTTTGTAGTAATAAATATTATGCGGATGGCCGGGGCGTATAATTTCAAGTTATCAGCTGTAGCACAATCTTTATCCCGTAACTGCTTTGAGAAACTCATAGAATCCTTCCACGTTAATGATAGTTCTGAGCAACCCCAAAGGGGAGAACCTAATTTTCATAAAATGTATAAGATACGCCCATTATTGAAGACAGTTAAAGGAAAACAAAATAGACCCAGGGGAACATCAAAGCGTTGATGAACAAATGATAACTTATATCTAAATGTAATTGTGTTTTGATGTAACCAAATAACATGAAACTTCACAATCTGAAACAATACCTGCCCAAAAAGCTTCACAAGTACGGTTTTAAAATGTTTGCAAGATCTGGCATATCAGGTATTATTTATAACTTTAGTCTCTACGATGGAGAAGAAACGTGCCCATTCTTGGGACTAGGGATATCGTCAGATATTGTTTTGCATTTAGCCTCCAATATTCCGGCATACAAAAATTCTAAATTATTTTTCTATAATTGGCTCTCTTCCATAAGCTAATGATTGCGCTGAAAAAAAATGCATCTTAGCAGTAGGAACGATTCGAGTTGTCATCTAGCTAATGGAAAAGACCTTATAAAAAAAGGACGACGATCGTGGGATTTACAATTTTTTTTTGTTTTATTTGTTTATTTATTTATTTTTCTATCATAATTGCTTACAATTTCTTTAAGTTTCTGTGAAGCCTTCGGCTTGTCTGCAGAAGATTAAATCTCTTAATGGTTAATTTAGTGAGCTTAGTTTTTCCAAATTACAAGTTAACATATTGAAACTATAATAATTTAGTATCTATAATTCATAAAACATTTAAACTATTTTGGTTTTATATTTCATTATTCAAAAAGAAGGCTTTGATCGTTTTTTTTCTAGTTTTAAAGTTTACAATGTTCGTTAGTTCTCGGGGTAGGTTGTTGATTGTTGCGGGACGCTGTGTAGGAGTTGTGTTCTACCATATTTGTTGCAAATGCTTGATAATTGCAGCATACCTTCGGCCCGTCGTCTAGTATTCACTTCATGATCCACTGGCCGAATAAACCGTATGTCGTCGTAGTATTCTAAAGTAAGCGTCATCTTAAAAATGTCTTCTACTTTAAGGACTTTGAAGGTAGTGTCGTTGTTTCGAGTATTCGTAGAGTTGATATGTTTCAGTGCTTATTTTTGCAGTTTTTGGATATGGGTTGCCGCTGCGTTGCCCCAAGCAAGAACACCATACCGCAGTTTAGACTCAATTAATGAATAGTAGAGCTGCCTCAAAACGGACACCGTGGCGTGATATTTCGGATGGGCTAGTGCATAGATGGCTTTCTTTAAATCCATGCGTAGCTTATCAATCTGTTAGTTCCATAAGAAATGACAGTCTATAATGACTTCTAAATATATATAGCTGTCAACAACTTCGATGACTTCTGCATTGGCACTAGGAAATGCATCACTTCTCAGGTATACTGCAATTTGTGTCAATGTGAAACTGGGATTTCGGATGTGTATTATATTAGTTTTCAACACATTAATCCCCAAGCCGTTATCGTGGCACCATTTGACCGCAGCATCCAGATCTTCCTTCATTATTGTTGTCGCTATTTCCAGCGACCGGTGATGTACCACGATTGCTGTACCATCAGCGAAAGCTTAAAAGAGCGAAGAAGCTCACTAGTGTGCAAGATAAAAAGGATTGGACCTAATTTCCATCCCTATGGCACACCATATTCCACCTTTATTCTTACGCTCTGTACTTCGCTGATTTTCACGCAGAATAGCCTGTTATACAGATAATCGGTTAACCAGTCAGCCATTAATCCTCGTATACCAGCACGTTGAAGTATATACTTCTATTAGGGTGTTTTGATTTAAGGTATCGAAGGTTTTACTGAATTCCATGAAGAGTACCAATACATGATGACAATTGTTTAAGCTCGGATTGACACAATTTGCGAATTCAGCTAACAATTTGCTTGTACTTTTATTTTTCTGAAAGCTGTATTGACTTAAATGGATCAGGGAATGTTTTCCCATAAAACTCTTTATTCTTTCAGTGTTTACACTTTTGAGACACTTTTCTATTACTGGAAGAATCGATATCGGTCTATAATTGCTGAGCTGACTTTTAACTCCTCCTTTGTAAATCGGCCTTACCACACCCGTTTTCAGAATGGACGGGATATTTGATTGTGCCAGGCTGATGTTTATGAACTTGCATATAATGGGTGCGAATATATCGGCGTGTCTTTGAATATCAGCGGCTCGAATTCCATCAATTCCCGGAGATTTTTCTTCACCCAGTTAACTGATAATGCTGCGAACATTCAAGAGGTTT
This sequence comes from Volucella bombylans, assembly GCA_949129095.1. Classification (NCBI taxonomy): domain Eukaryota; kingdom Metazoa; phylum Arthropoda; class Insecta; order Diptera; family Syrphidae; genus Volucella; species Volucella bombylans. Next base: position 81,414,462 of record OX422144.1, read on the forward strand.
GTTGGATAATTCATGCGGCTGTGTATCAAAGTTTTTATTCAATGTCTCATCAATTTTTAGAAATAACACATGATATAATTGCCTGTCGATGGCACGACAATAAAATTGTTCAACTGATTTCAAATTACATAGCTGAAAATCCAGTATCTGAATGCAAACGGTGGTGTTGTAAGGAGAGAAAGTACATAAGAATACCTCGGCCAGCTATTGTGAGTGTTATAATAAAAATATAGGAGTGGTTGATCTTGCTGACATGTTGTTGGAGTTGTACAAAATCAACCACCGTTCTAAAAAGTGTTATGTGTTATAAGTGTTTACTGGTGCATCAATACAGCGGACTACAGTCACTTAATTGAATGGGAAGCAAAAGAAAGATGTAGGTTATGCCACACTGGTTTTCCGCGCTCAAAGTGCACTAAATGTAAATTTTTTTTATACTCTAATGCACAAACAAATTATTTTGTGTCATATCATACTTAATTTGTGACAAGAATTAATAAAACAAATAAAAAATATTGTTATATAGTACATATGGCTTTTAAAATTTACCTCAATCTCATAACGGTCAAACAAGGAAACATAGAACTTTGAATTTGATATCAGTTCATATTTTAAACTCAACCAATAATTAAATGTTCTCAAAATTTTTTTAGCACCGCCTAAATTAATTTGCGCATGAAAGGGTTAAGAGCAACGGTGGATTCGGACTCAACGAAATCGGTGCACAAAGCATAGGAGTATCCCCAATGACAATAAGTCGACACCTTTCTCTCATTGAAAAAGTAAAGAAACTCGATAAGTGGATACCCCATGAACTGAACGAAGCTTATATTAAGAAACCAAACTGAACCTTTTTCGCAGCGGATAGTCGCCTGTGATGAAAAGTGGATACTGTAGGATAACCGTAAAAGATCTGGGCAGTGGTTGGGTGCAGATGAAAAACCAAAACACATCCCCAAGCCCGATCTTCACCCAAAAAAGGTTATGGTGACAGTTTGGTGGACATCGAAAGGACCAATCCACTTTTCATTTTTTCAACCAGGAGAAACGATAAACTCTATCAAATATTGTGAGGAAATCGACTTATTGCATGCCGAATTGGCTGAAAAGCAACATGCGTTGATCAATAGGCACGGTCTGATCCTTTTGCATGACAATGCTAGACACCATACCTCACAAAAAATGGTGCAGTTGGGATTTGAAATTCTTCCGCATCCACTGTACTCTCCTGATATATCCCCAGCAGAAGGTCTTCCGTAACCGAGCGGATGTCATAAAAGCCTTTGAAGATTTCATTGCCTCAAAAAGTCAGCACTTCTACAATTAAGTTGCTGCTCGAGCGGAGGAGCAAAAAAATATTTGTTTAAACAGTATTATAGCCAACGATCTTAACGCTAGGTGAGACAAAATGAATATATAATGATGTGAACGAAGTGTACTGACAGTGGAGTTTGTGTCTGACAACGAAGTGTGTGTCTGAACCTTTCCACTGGTATATTTATGAGTTCTCAAAAATGATTACTCTGAATCGAGCTTCCTCCTGTGGGAATGGAATGCAGTTTGTTAATTGCGCTAGAATGGTTGCTCGTGTTCTAATGGTGCATGTGGCCGGACTTATGGGAGAATTTAATAGTAGAAGGGAAAGGGGCGTTTTGCTAACCGGACTTATGGGGTAAGTTAATGGTAGAAGGGAAAGGGAATGATAAATTGTGACGTAACTCTACGAAAAAGGAATATTTGACCTTGTACCACGGAGAATGTTATAGATGCCAACGGATCCTATTTTAATTGAATAAAAATTTACGGAAAAATAATATTGCCTTGTAAATTGTTACTATAAAATCGGACATTTCATGTGGTAGAACCCAATATTAACTCGCTTACCAAACTTGGAAGTTTCAACTAAAACGTTCAGGATGTAAAAGATGTCGAATATGTTGGATTTAGTACGAGTATATTTTAGTGCTACAGTATCTTATTTGTAAGAGGAACCAAGATGCTGCTCATAGTGATTACCTATATTACCAAAAACTCGTCGGAAAGTCCTGCATCAGTTGGAATTTTGGTTTTTCGAATATTCACTAATGACGTAAATGGAGCTCAAATTTTCAATCTATAAATGTTTTTAGCCTTTCGACTGGTTCTGAAACCTTAATTTTACGCGCCTAGATTACTTACAATACTCAACTTCTGTACTTGCTTAAGTTATTCAGAAAGAGCTGCGATTTGCGTTTATAATCAACTAGATTATCTGAATCCCAACACGGAAGTATCTTCTTCCGTTCCCGTAGGTGCCTCTAGTCGAATTTGAGGTAGTCCTAATTCAAGTTCGCCTCCTGAAAAATACTTCTCTTATACTTGCCTAGCAAGGTCATCGATAATTTCATTCCAGTGGTCCCTTTGTGACCTGAAACCCAAATAAGACTAAGTGAATTCAGCCTTTCGATTCCATTGATGTCTTGTGTAGAGTCGTGAGTCGTGGTTCATCAAAGCTTTAAGCGCTCCTTGGCTGTCCATATAAATGCAGATGCTTGCTCCCCTCCGCCGATTTTTCACAATATAATTCCCTAATGTGTAGTGAAATCGAATGTTTTAATCTGAAAGACACCAGCCCCGTATCCACAACTGTAGAGAAATCCACAAAGACCCAACCACGCTACTTCCATGGCTCACACTCTGGCCAAAACTATTTCGGAGCACAGGGAGAATCGATTTTGTATTTTTGCAGCAACATTAGTTCTACGACAGACCATCTTAGCTTAGGAGCGGTAACAATCAATAGATCTGAGCAAACAACTGTCGGATAGGCACTGGAGATAGAGAAACCAATATACATGATTATCAACTGACTCCTGTAGGCGTATCGAGCAGCGTATTTCACTCAAAATTCGGATTACATCAGACCCAGCAGCGCAGAAATCTGAACTTTACGTCCAGTACCGCGTGAAAAGAAAGGAAGTACAACGTAGTGTAAGACGCGATGAACGCAACCACATCAATACACCATCTGCACAAGTAGAAGAGGCAGTAAAGCTGTGCGCCAGTAGGAATGTTTATACTGTTACCAAGGAGCTACACCAACCAGCATACTATTAAAATTGTGGACGGTTCCCTACCCTACAGCTCAGAAGAGAGAGGGAGCACTTCGCAATGGTACTTAACTATATAGACGGCAGCGTGAACCAAAATAAACGATCTGAAGTAGCAAACTATGGCATTCACATTGGTTTCCCTGGAAATACAGGGGTTGCAAACGCGATAAAGAACCTGAACAAGTTTTTCCAAGCTGCGCCAAATATCATAGTTAATGCGTGGGAAAATGAATGTTCTACGGAATAGTGGAATCAGGGGATGCTTATCGAGTTGCTGAAAAAGGGCAATCTGATGAATTGCGTAAATAGGTGGGGGATATGCCGTCTGCGGGCAGTGGCCAAAATAATATCGAAGATATCAAAGTACATTTACACTCTCGATATCTAACAAGCAGGTCTTCGATCTGCATCCTCCTGTACCTATCATATAACCATCTTGCGTATAGTTCCTGAGTATAGATCTCCTTTCTACTTGATTTTTAATGATTTCGAGAAGGCTTTTGATAGCGTGATCTGGGAGTTTGTACGGAAAACCTTGTTCAGCAGGGGTACGGTAAGTTATCAGAAGCCAATGAAGTAAAAAGCGGAGTTCGGTAGGGTTGTATTTTATCACCGCGCAGTGTTGTCGGAAGAAAGTAGAGGGGTTCAATGGACAATGAAAACTTACTTAAAACGTCTTGATTACGCTGATGATATCTGCTTTGGGTTTTTGATCTACACCAAAGGAGTCAGAATTTGGAAGCTGAAGCCAGCAGGCTTAAAATAAATGTAGCTAAAACCAAAGTCCTTAGCCTTTTAAGCTCTTTCTCCCAACATAATATAGCTGGACAAGAAGTCGGAAAAGTGCAAGACTAGTGTGGACAAGATGAAGCCTTACGGGCAATCCCTGCTTAACTCGGCCCTATTGGACGCATTCAGCAACCACCACCTATTCACCAGCAAGTAATTTATCTACGCAGTGTTGTCTGGCCAAGTTAAACACGCCATTAAAGATTGAGTTGTCGAAAGCATTTTCAATGTTGATGAAAATACCAAGAACGTACTTTTTCTTGTAGAGTGCGAGTTCATAAACGAAAGAATCCAGAAATCCAAAGATCTCATTTCAAATAACAATCCAGTAGCCAGTTGCTCAGCTTGGAGCATTGCATTGCAAGTATAATAGGCATTCGTCTATCTCTTACAAACCTTCTTCATACTGATCAGTTTCGGATTGCTATGTTTCATGTGTTAAACCAATAGGAAAACTAAAATTAAATTAAACTATTAGAAGATCACTATCGCAGGTAAACTATTATCTGCAAAATACTAAAATGCATCCTTCTACGTACAGGCAAACCCTAAATACAATTAAACAGAATTTAATAAATGACTTGGTTACACGACATTCCTGCTTAGCGTCCAGGTTTGTTCCGTACATTGAATGGAATACCGACATCAAACAATAAGAGAGCTCTGTCACGCACTTATCCCATTAATCTCCTTTTCACTTTCCGACTTTAGATAACAAAAATGAAATTTAGTGTTTCCTTATCACATACAAAGTAAGGCCACTTGTCAAAGCTGTCCACACTAAGCTTTCCCATCTAATTGGACTGACAAACCAAACATTATTTCATCCTTAAAGCCCGTTTGCATTTCCCCGTGTATGCCCAGTGCAAACACATTTTTCACTTTGGACATATTAATGCTGCTCTCTCTCTCAATTCCTCTGTTTGTAATTCTTTTAAAGGAGTATCAAAGAACCAAGTGAATATGTTCACAATTTAAAACAACCGCCCTTAGTGTTCACTGTAAAAGTCGTATTCTTAAGGATAAATTCCCATCGATTACTGAAAGATGTCCCTTACAGCAATTCCAAGTATTATATGGTATGTATATTTCTATATAACTCGGAAAACAATGGTTGTGACTACTCAGAGGAGAGGGAGGACGAACGGATATTTTCTGTCCATCGGCGACATCGCCATCAACATTGTCCTTGATCACATCCACAAGCACGGAGAGGCCCGGTGCTGCAGCAATTTCTGAAACATCATCTGTTTTACTGCTTTAGGTGAGATGATGTTCAAGGAGTGTGTACCAGAAATACGAGTAGTGCACTTGTTCAATTTATCATATGGCATTATAATGCTCCTGTAGATACGGACACTATGGTTCCCATTTAAAAGGACACCATTGGAAGGATTTCGCTAGATTCCTTGAACAATTGCGACAGTAAATGAAGAAATGGTCTGGAGAAATACTGTATGACTACGATTGTGCTCCATTCGGGTACAAAAGACCATATCTGTGGGTGTAATCGACAAATGTACGCACATTACTCGACTAGTATATGGCGATTGTGTAAGTAATCCTGAATTATCTTTGGATCATTTAGTCCCTTGCATCCTTAGGCATTTTGCAACATTTATCCTTAAATCTAAGTACGTTATAAAGTTGAAAATAGGACAATTACCTTTACAGATATGAACGTAAGTTTGACTAAAAGTATATTCATATGTTGAAGCAGATTTTCTTCTTGAAATTTATGCGCACACGTCCTTTGGTAGCTGTGAGTCCTTGGAGCTAGTCTTCATAGCCCAGTTCAAATTCTATTAAAGAGGAAATTATTGGTGATTTAAAAGGGTTCAGCCTAATTAGGTAAGCCCTGAGGCGGGTTTTCTTCTTGTTTCAGCAGCAACAACAGAAGCAAGGATATCCTTTAAAACGGACATTAAATTTAATTTGAAATTATATTTTTTCGATTTTCGTATTTTAGTAAGTTGGCCACATCTGGAACGACGTTCAAGTATTTACCATATAAGTAAGCGAGTATAACATCAAGAATTATCCCTGTTTCCGGCTGCTTTAATATGACAAAAAAAAAAATACAGAGGAAGGAAATTCAAAAATTCAATAAGTCCTGGCGAGTGTTTTTTTTTTATTAAGGGCGGGGTTGTGGCTCCTATTTTTGTTGTTGTTTTTACTGCTGTCGTGTGTGCCGACCTTTTTTGGCGATAATTTTATGCGTTATTCACCTGTCAACAAAGTATTTCATCCTTTCGTCCTTTTTATGACACCGCTTTATGGTAGAAACTTCGGATAAGGTCGGATTCTACCAGCGGAATTACATCGAGCTTTTTATGTTACACCTGACCAAGCCGCTTTGACGTCTCGTGAGCTCCTTCTCTCTACAACCCTAGAGGAAGTTAAGCCCAACAAATAAAAAGAAGAAGTAAAAACTACTGTATAGGGGTGCAAAGCTTCTGGCAGGAGTCACTCGTTTATCGCTCGTCCAATGTGAAATATTAAAACGTCCTGATCCCCAAAAATTATCGATTGACAAATTGACTTCTTTCTTTGTGTCAGTGTGAGGGAAGGAATACTGGGGTGTGGTTGGTTTATACGGTAGTGACTTTAGCTTTGTGGCTGTGTTGGAGTAGGGGTTGGGTTGTTAACCCTTTAAATGCTAAGGATCGTGGGAATTTCACACCTTAGTTAGCTATTAAAATTTATGGTATTCAATTTGGGGGAATTTAATATTTGTTTCGGGCTTTGGCCTGAGCTCCTGAAGGAGTTCGGCGCTCATGTTGATGTGATTTGTTGCGAAGGGACGAAAGGTAGTGTTTTTTGAAGGGATGGAGTTAAATTATGGTATTGTGGGGTTTTGGTACCTGTATTAAGCAGATAGCATAAATTTGCGACTTTTCAGAAAAGTCATAAGGTTGAAAAGGATACATTTTTTGTTTTGTCGGAGAATAATTTCTGTGGAGTTATGTGGACATTGAGATAATTTTTTGAAGGTATTTACAGTTGTAGGTACTTAAATTGATTGCTAAGAATTACGAGCATTCTATGGAATTAACATTCCAATTTTATTAGATATTTGACCTGTTTATATCTAATAAAATAAAGGAATCCGACTGGATACCTTAGACGTAGAATTAAAGTTTTCTGAGTGCGTTATAAAGTCAAATCCAATACTACAGTCATAAAGGGTTTTTTTCCTATTAGAACGGAGCACTATGAGTACCTTTTTTCAGTTTTTCGCAGTGAGTGAGTCTGAAGGGCTGAGATCATAAGTTTTGGGTGCATTTTGCTTAATCCTATTTCATAACCACCCTATTTCGGACTTCAGAAAAGAAATTTATAAGTTGTCGGATGACGATGACTATTAACCGATGTCTAGGCAATTGGCACTTAAGATTCCTGACTATAATTCAAATCGAGGCCTTTGATATCAAAAAGGGTTTAGGTCAATGTGACTTCTTTACCACCACACTTCAAATAACAGTGCTGAACTCACAAACCAGTACAGGAGATAGATTCTTTCACAAGTCTGTGCAACAATCGGGGGTGTTTTAGAGGTATAGAACTTTTATTAAAAATAAAACACAGAAAAATGAATAGAATGACCAAGGCCCCCGCGGATGCGTCTTATGAAGGCCATCCTATCGGTGCAATTTTGCACCAATTTTTTCTGCATAGCCGTTCTTATAAAATTTCGGCAGTAAGGCCGTCAACTGTAGCTGGTTTATCAGGATACACGAGTGACTTGATATACCCGCACAAAAAGTAGTCCAAAGGAGTCAACTCACATGGCCTAAGTGGCCAATTGAGAAGTCCATTTCTTGAAATTATTCGCTCCCCATTGTTTGTCCTAATAAAGTGATGGTTTGACCCACTGCATGGCATGTTGCGCCGTCCTACTGAAACCATTTGTCTCTTTGACGATTTTTAAGGACACAGGGAATCAAAAAATTACGAATCATTGCCATTCACGGTAATGTTGGCTGCATCTTTAGATTTGAAAAAAGGGTCACATATGCCTCCAGCATCCAAACCACATCAAACAGTGACTTTTTCGGGATATAATGGGGTTCTGAAAGTCTCATGATGATTGTGCTCACTCCAAAAATAGCAATTTTGCTTGTTAACATACCTATTAAGCCAGAAGTCAGCTTCATCACTGAAGATGATACTGGACGGAAAGACGCCGAGTTACTGGGAATAGCGTCGAATTTATAAACCTGGGTCATCGGTTACACTCCCCTCTACAGAGGCGATGCCTTCTTCGATATCCACAGTTTGAGCTCGTGTTGGATGAATGTTGTCCATAAAAGCATTCATGGACATAAATCGATCCACAGCACTGCGTATAAGCTACTCAGAACCGTAAATTTGGCGCACCGAGCGCGAATTTCTAAACGTTGTTCTGATGTTAGTATTTGCATTATAGTTTGGCAAAATGTCAAATGACAATTGCCCAATCTGAGAGAAAACACTATCGGAAGCTCCATAACTCTAAAACAAAAACCCTTTACTAGAGTACGCCGATGAGATGGACATACGTAATGAGAGGAGCTCGGAGGTCTGTTACCGGTGAGTTCCCTAGTATTGAAATGAAAGCTGCCAAAATGGGTTTAGCGGAAAATGAGGGCAAAATCAAGTAACATATATGCTATCAACGACTTCGACGATTTAGTCAGAATATGACATTCAACAACGAAAAACTCTGATATAATAAGGGACCTTGTCCACCTTATCTCTGCTTTCAATTCTGCCAACTATACCTCAGCAATTAAGTAACAAGGCCGTTGGAGATTCAATGAGTGCGCAGCTGGAGTGTGCAGCTAAGGATCCAGATAACTGAATGGCTTTTTAGTTGAGACCCAGGTTCACTCCGCCACCTAAGTAAGTAAGTATAGACTCAGGATTAAACGTATATGGTAGATCCAAACAATAATCCAACTAGATACTCACATTTCAGAGATTGAGCAGCCACCATAAAGCAGTGAGTTTGCTCTGCGATCGGCTAGATATATTTCTGTTAACACTTAAAATATTTGCAAACAGCGCGAGCAAAGGAAAAGTAGTGGGCAAAGAAAAAGAGGTGCGGATGTACGTTGGTTTTAAATGTCTGAATGTTACAATGACTAGGAAATAGAGAGCTCGGCAGGGCATTCCATAAGCGAGTTGTTCAGCGTTGGAACAAATCATAATGTTTCAGAGTACGCCCAAAAGTGGTCTTGAGGATATACTGATACTATAGCGAGATGAGTGTTACGGTTGAAGTTTTGAATGGGCGGAATGCTACTGGCGATTTCTATGGAACACTGGTGGTGGAAATACCGATAGAACAAAGTGAGGTAGGATCCTTCTTGCCGATGTTCAAATGTGTCTAATGAGCGAACGATATTAGCGTCACTTGTGAGTTTTATCGCATGGTCTTGAATCCTATCTAGCAGGTGTAGGGATGTTTTAGACGCACCTAACTTGATATGGGCATTGTACTCCAATTTCGAGTGGATAAGTGCCTTATACGAGTATATAGAAGGCTGATAAGAGGGGGTGAAATATTTCTTACATCGATTGAGGAAACCTAGATATTTCGTTCCAACGTAGGTTATGATTGACACACATACCAAGAATAGAAGGTTTTTCGAGGATAATTCATGGATAATGGTTGGTTGTTTCAATTTCAGTTTAACGACATCAGATAGCATTTTGTTGATAGTTAACCAATTGGTTATGCTGTTAATATTGGAATTTAGTGAGCTTAACATACGTTGCCGCTCCTTTTCTACAGTGGAATAGCAGGGACATGAGTTCGAGAACGAATATGAAAACTAGAGATCACTGATATATTCTAAGGAATATATTGGGTTAGAAGTAGAAAAGAAGGAATCACTAGTAAAGATTAAAAAGAGTGTCGGAGATAAGATGGAGCCCTGTGGCACACCAGCATTCATTGCTTGGATACTGGACTTGAAACCGTCAAAGAAAACTTGAATTCAGCCGTCCGAAAGGTAATTTATAATCCATTGAAGAAGATATACAATATTCATCGATCTGAAATGAACGCATTTTCGACAAAAGAGCCTGATGCCAAACTCTGTCAAATGTCTTAGAAATATCAAGTGAAACTATCTTCCTTGCGCCAGGATGATATACCCTTTGGTTACACTTTTCTGTAAGACATGCTATCAAATCATCAGTGGACATGTTGCTTGAGGGGTTTTCGTGCTTATAGACGTTTCATGAGCTGATGATTCACCAGCGTTTTCATAATCTTGGAAAGATGAGACGTAAGTGCAGTATGTCTGTAGGAGGAGAGAGAAGAAGATTCGCCTTTTTGAGGGACGGGCTAGACAAATGCTTTTTTCCATCTGCTAAAGAGTAGGTTTTGCCCACGCGGAAGAACACCTCTTCCGAAAGGGATATATACGAGCTGTGTATGTTAAGATCTTTAAATACTCTTGCTGTTACACGAATGCAAAAGTGTTGAATTGACGAAAGTGCGCGAAGAATCAGATGCCATGGAATGATAATCAACAGTTCACATGGTAAGTTACGCGTGGACAAAAAGCGGCTACGGATGTTAACTTCAAGGCAGTGTTTGGAGCTCTTTAAACGAAATCTACACGAGTTTCGGCATCGAGTCATCTCCGGTGGTGAAACTTGAATCCATTACTGCATGCGAGGGACCAAACTATGAGGCGAATCTGCTGCAAAGACGGCTCATAGCTACGTTATTTTGGGATTCAAAGCGAATAATCGCATGATAACAGATCAGTACTGCAATGAAATATTCAACCGATTTGATACAAAATTGACAGAATCGGTACTACATCAACATAAAACGTGGCTAGCGGGAAAAACAATTCCGCTTGAGCGAGGAGGTCGTCTTCGAAACAGAAGCCTATTACCCAATTTTGAATAGCTTGATTGGAAAAGCTGTATCGTACTGAAATGAGATCACATTGAAAAAAAAACAAGAAATATTATCAAAAACGTGTGTTTTCATTCGTTACACGGGTACTTATTGATCCATCTACGTATGCCTGCAGGATAAGTTTTAGGAGACTAGACGGAGAAAAGGCTTTGGCACTGGCTTGCGATTGAAGATGCCCAAGTCACAATACCACGTCAGTATTTTAGTGTTCAACATATCCGAACTCGTACCTATCCAGCTAAAAGTCAGCAGAGCAGATCAGTGTTGGTTCATCATATGGATCCCTCATCCAAAATACGAGTACTAGAGCTGTGAATTAAGTCGAACCTAATGTGATTAAGGGCGCTCAAATTCCCTTTTAGATTTGAGGTGTGAAGAACTTGTGTCAGTTAGAATGATACCTTTTCCTTATTTGAATTAAAAATCAAATCACTTTTACGTCGTCCTAAGAATACTCCTGGTAGGTTTTGTAGGAAGACACTATCCAAAATAATGTCGGATGTCGGTATATATCCGATCGCTGAAGTTGCTACTTATTTAAGTTGACGAAAGGTCCTGATCTGAGCTGAGCTTATCCACTGAACTTTATCAGGCTATGCTTACGTTTAAGTACATTTCTGTGGTCGGGCGTAGCCACTGAGTAAAGACCGATTTTCCTCCTTCCTTCTCAATAGATCTCGAGACCGGTGATAGGGGATTTGAGAAATTTGTAATTTATAAAAAAAAAGAAAATAGTTTGAAATTTAATTTCAAGAGGACTAAATGCAACATGACAGAAAGCTGAGGAGTCGTGATGGTAGTTTTACTGGAAAAAAAAATAGGAGCTAGCGTTAATGGGAATGACCAGAACTATCCTACAGATGCAGGTCGTACTACGGAATGTTAACACAGTGGTCAGTGTGCCAGCTGACAGGGCTAGAATTCGAAGATCCATGACGCAACAGGAAAACTGGTGGAGGAGAACTTCAACATACTCGTATATTACGATACCATAGTGAGGATGTCAGGGCTGGCTGTCAAGGCATTATCGGAGACGTCACCTTTTATGTTGTAATTATTATTGTAATTGTCATCACTAAACTCACAGACAAAATGATGAGTTAAGCAAGCTTATGCAACGAAAACAGGAAAGTGAAAACAAGGCAAGGCAGTGCTGCAAAGCGAATGACAAGGAAAGAAGGTAAAATTCCGGGAATGAACACCGCATTATTGGTCTTGGAGCGGTAAAAACACTTTAATGGCTAAAACGTAGTTATAAGGATTTTTGACGAATTTAGATGTCTTGAACAGTGTTTAAACTTCGAAATACTAAGAGTCTAGAGTTCTATGGCAAAAATGCCGTATACCCGTAGAGAGTTGATGTGTGGCTTTGGCTATTTTTTTATAGGAGAAATGGGTATTAGTCTTGTTGGCGCATGTTGAAGGAATGGATGTTATGGTCGATTTGCAGAATTTTTGAAAGTTTGCGAAAGACCTTGTCTTACACTACTCGTCATTTTACTTTCTGTATTTCATTTACTTTACGAGTACATGTACGTATAAGTTTCGTCATATTCAATTTGATTCGTTATATTTTGAGGGCACGTGAATTCCCATGTTCAAGTACGACATTCATAGATGTACAAATAGTATGTACGTGTGTAAATGCAAATTGTACGGTTATTTTTTACAGAAGCATCCACGCGTTGCTAATCTGGTAAGCGTAATTGGCCTTAACCAACATAACCCGGGCATATATGTTGTATTGGCAGCCAAATGAATGGTCGTGACGTGATCGCTATTCTGGATTATGCTTTTTTTTTTCGTTTCTGATGATGTGTTTTGCCTTCGCCTTTCATCATTTCGACAGATTTTGGCTTAGGAAATCACACACAGCGTTATGAATTTATTGTATACGTTGTTTTCCTTTCGTTTTTCATGTTTTTGTAATTTTTCACATCAGTTCCTTTAAATTGAAGTTTAGCGCGAATATGGCAAAGAACTAGAGCTTTTAATGAAACATACACATATGCAATACATACATATCTACGAGTATATCTATAGAACGAGGTTGTTATGAGTAATGTAGGAGTGGAAATAGGAAGGAAACAAATTCATAAGCTACTTAGTGACACATGGGATGTATGATATGTTGTGTATGTATGTAGTTACTGGAAATTGTCGGCCGTATACGAAGCTAGAATCAACACCATAAGACCTACTCACTTACATATATATTTTTTTTAAATTTGAATACAGAATAATTTATGTACCATACTAAATTCCTTCCTAAAATCTGAAGGAAGAATTCAATTGACGAGTGAAAGTTGGAACAACTAGGTTTCCGGTTTTTCGATTCGGTATTGGATTCAAGTTTATGAAAAATGTGAGACTTATTCTCAGAAAGAAAAAATTGGTTCGTTTTATAATGCAATATGTGTGACAGTAATTCAAAAAATGCAGTTCAGTTTTAGTTCATAAGAAATATATTGTTACATATTAAGACACGTAACATAAGTTTAAATCTCCATTATAATTATTGCACAAGCTTTCCTATAATTCTCTCTCTAACTCCATCTTGTGATAAGATAGAGTTGGAGCTTGAATCAAGGCTTATTTAGAGTAGTTAGTCTTTTTAGTACGTGCGTGACGTTAACATACAAATTGTAAATCATTAATAAATTTTGTAATTTGGAGCGAAAAAATAAGGATTTTGTAAACTTTTTTAATTCAAAGAGTTTTAATACTAAGTATGAGCATGAGAGCTCATAAAACTACAATATATAGAAAGAAAATTTCTCAAAATTAGGTTATCTGATAATAAAAGCTCTATGCACAAACTCATACTTACATACGATGCACTTCAAAGTGCATGTAACGTAATGCATTTTTCTCTGTTGACATGGGCCATATGTCCGACGAAGAGTTTTGCACTGTTTGATAGAGGTCTGGAATGAATGACTTGAAATTAGCTTGAAGACATTCAGTTTGTTTAACCCTCTGCTACTGACGTGGTAGTATAACAGACACCACAAAATCGAAAAACTTGTGTTGCGTAGTTATTTTTCAAATGATAATTCTCTCGCTCTTAGTACCTTTCCGTCGAATGCTCAAGGGTGCGTTAGTGTAAAGTTCCATTTACAATACTGCAAGATGCGATACGTTGTTCGAAACGAGAGCACATGAACTGTCAAAAATATTTCCGCAACATGTAATTCAATGTGTTCGTTTACAATAATGCGAGTCTCGCAGCAAGCATCGCAGTCAATTTCGAAAATCTGGAAAAATCTCGCATCTTGCAATGCGTGACAGCTAAATTGTTGTTGTTTTCATTTTGAGCTTGTTATTTGTGAGTGGTGTTTTGAGGTATCATTGTAAACAGATGTCCGATGTCCGAATGCGAGAGCTGCCGGATCTCGGAGCATTGTAAATGGGGCTTAAAGTGGCGTGATCATATCTTGTTTTGCGAAGGAGGGTGTCCGTGTTAAGGTATGTATCTGATAGACAACTACCTCAGTGTAATAGTTACATGTTCATAGTGTCTCCTCAGCAAAATGTCAGTAAAATTGTTTTCTTAAGTTCAATTTGTTGTTTGTTTCTTAGATGGCTTACTCAAATAGAAACCAAGAACGTCGACTGGAAACTTTGGAAGTCACGACCATCTAATAGAACAGTGGTTGGACGAAGAAGGAGAGCATGAGTTCAGAGATTTTAATGACGAACATGATAATCCGAATTTTCAGCGAGAAACCCAGTTACTGGAAGGCGACGAAGTTTCAGGTGAAGAAGAGTATCAAGAAGCACGTGAAGAAGTGTCACATGTACCCGCCACTGAAAACGTGGAATCAAGAAACGTCAAGGAAGCCATCTGAATATTACAAATGCAAAAAAGGATTCATTTGGAATAGACAAGAGGGCACAGGAGATCACGATTACCCGGCCGTTTGCATACTCCTAATTTTGAAGGCTATTTTGAACTTTGGCCCAAACTTTTTGACTATTCAATGTTGGAATGTTTGGTGACATTTACGAATCAAAAACTCAATAATTACCGAGCCCAGTTCAAACATATCACCGGAATGAAAGCATTTATAATTCTAATGTACTACTCGTCAGTATTTAAGTGTAATGACGTTGATCTTCGCATAATATTTGCCACCGATGGAACTGGCAACGAAATATTCCGCTGTGTAATGTTCAAATGGCGTTTTTCTTGTTTGGTCAACTGCCTCCGATTTGATGATTCTACTACCAGAGAGAAACGTTTGAAGGAAGATCCACTTGCCCCAATATCAGACATGTTCCACAAGTTCAAATAGCCAGTCCCAATATACCCCTGGACCATACCTTTGCATCGATGAAATGTTACTGGCATTTTGAGGCCGTTGCAAATTTATTATTTACATGACCCAAGAACCAGAAAGTATGGCATAAAAATACTGTTATTTGTAGATACTCGAACATATTACATTTACAATGCCTGCATCTGCCATGGCAAAAATTCGGATGGCATAAGCCCAGACCTGTAAATGTTCAAGTACCCAGTACCCTGTACTTGTACTTGTATTTGAAAAAAAGAGTACAATGTACTTGGTACTTGAATATCGCTAAATACAAATACTTATCCAAGTACTCTCTATCAAGTACATTTACTGAGTATTGTAATGTTGACCAGTACATTTTCAAGTACTTTTCAAGTACAATTGCTTCAGTGATACTTTGTGTGTCATGTCAACACTAACATAACGATAACACATACATTGTTTATGACAGATTGAATTAGACTAATACTGTATCAAGCTGCTAAATACAGCTAACTAAACACTGAAAATGGAAACATTGTTGTTGTTTTGCGTACATTAAGATCACCTCACTTTTATTACCGTCCATTGGCTGTATCTAAACTTAAAATAAGAAAGTAGTACCAGTTGCAATTTCGTTTCTCTTATTAAAACATCTGTCCCAACAGATTAGTAACAAAATTAAGTAACCAGGTATATTATGATCATAATACCACTTCTTTTTATTAGACCTGTGTGAATTTCAGAGAAATACCTTTGAAGATAGATCTTGATTCTGTAATCAATATGGATTCTGTTTTCGATTCTATTGATCCTACCTTCTCTTCTTCTACACTGTTTCAAGAAAAAGAAACATTTCAATTGATACTGATGACAGTGATAATTCGATTTCCCCGCCATATAAATGTATTAGATATGCGTCAGAGATCAAAAGTTTTATATTAAACGAAAAATTTTTCGGTGAAATACAGAAGGTATTTACCTATTTATTTCTAATTCTTTGTTGGTTATAGGAATTTTTTAAACAACGTTTGCTTATTTTTTGCTTGTGTAAGTAGCTCGGGAAATAAATGGATATAACAGCAGTTTGTCAGGTGTGCAAAAAGAAAATCGAGCGATCAAGTGAGGTCACATCGAATTTCATTAAACATCTGAAAAAGTCCACCCCGAGAGCTTTAAAGAATATTTGTCTTGGAGAGAAAATAGGAGCTCAGAAAAAAGAGCTGTGAGCGCAACTGGAAGCCGACAAGCGCAATTTGATCAAAGATTAATCGGCTTTATCGTTGATTCAATTTCACGGTTATCTTTTGTGGAGAGAAAATCGTTCGTCAACTTGTTTTGTTTCGGCTTTTAAAGTGCGAAGCAGACCTAAAGTAATGCGTCTATTAAATGAACATTATGAAGATATGATAGACACTATAAAAATTGCAATGAAATCTGCTAATTATTTTTGCACTACTGCGGATATTTGGTCTGCTACCCGTCGAAGTTTCTTTGGCTATACATGCCACTGGATTGACCAGAATTTTACAAGACATTCGGTGGCACTAGCGTGTAGAAGATTTCAGGGGGTTCATTCTGTAGAAAAAATTGCGGACCTCATTTCCGAAATCAATGGAGAGTTCGGTCTTAACCATTTAAATGTTGTAGCTACAATAACAGACAATGGTTCAAACTTCGTTAAAGCATTTAATGAATTTGGGGGTTCCAATTTCAAGTGCGATGATGGTGATTTACCAGAGTTTTGCGACGAGGATTTCTGCTACGCCTTACCAAAACAAGTGCGGTGTGCATGTCACACCATGAATCTGATTCCGGTTACAGATTTTTTAAAATACTTAAAAGCTGACGCAAGTTTATACAAAAGGCATTTAAAGGTAATTTGTATGACAAGGCAACTAAATCATATATTTTTTTAAATTACTCGATCTCTCCGAATTTAACAGGCCTTCAAAATTTGTAATACAATCTGGAACAAAAATAATTACCCCAAGTCTCCAGAACAAATTATTTCTATTCTTAATGGGGCACTTATAGTTTCTGTAATAACACGCTGCAATTCCACATATGATGCAGTATCCAGGCTCATATCGCACAAGTCTAAATCATATGAATTGTGCTCTACATTATCTGTTGATCGATTTTCGGAAAACAATTTGCAATATTTGGAAGAATATTGTGCAGTTATGAAACCTTTGGCAGATGCTATACAACATCTTCAGCAAGACAAAAATATATTTTTGGGAGATTTGATTCTAACTTGGCAACTGTAAAGACGAAATTGAAGCGATTAAAATTATCCAAAGAAATTACATTCTTGAAAGACTCAATTAGAATTTTGGAGAACAGTCTTTTAAACAGATTTAAGACGTATTTGTATTTGGAAGCAGAAGCTAATAATGCCATAATTGCTGCTGTATTGTGCCCTACAATTAAATTAAAATGGATTAAGGGTCTCAGTGACATTCCTCAAAATCATACTTTTGATAGTATTATTAAGTTAGTCCGAAACCATGCAGAGCAATTTGCCTACCATACTGGCATGATGGATGGTATAATCGAAGAGGAGTCGTTAAATTATAACGGAAAAGAAGATTACTACGATTGTGATATTGATGAACGGTGTAAGTAAATTTGCGAAATAGTTTCAAATCAAAAACACTTCTCTATACTACATCAAATTTTAACTTCTTACAGTTTGTGTTACTACAAATAAATCTAAAAATGTTTCATTTTCTACCTCGGCCTTCGTAGAAAAACAGTATTCGTCCTACATTAGTGATTCTAATGTAGGAACTGGAATGACAATGTTAGACAAGTATTCTCTCCTTAACAAATTGTCGCTGAAACTCAACACTGCTTTAGTATCATCAGGACCCGTAGAACGGTTGTTCTCCTTTGCAGGTCTTGTAAACACCCCAAAACGTGGGGCTCTTTCGGACCAACATTTTGAACAACTGGTGTTATTAAAAGCAAATTCCACTTTCCTCAATTAAATAAAATAAAAACAAAGAACTGGTTACAATTTATTTAAAAGTATGCCTTTGTAATAAATGAAAAGCAGGTAAACGTTTAATTCGCAACAGTCAGCACTAATGCTTAAAATTTATTTTGACTTGAAAAGTACTTGAAAATGTACTGGTCAACATTATAATACCCAGTAAATGTACTTGATAGAGAGTACTTGGATAAGTACTTGTATTTAGCGATATTCAAGTACCAAGTACATTGTACTCTTTTTTTCAAATACAAGTACAAGTACAGGATACTGTGTACTGTGTACTTACTTAGTACTGCAGTACAAATGTACTTAAGTACTTTACAATTCTGCTTTCAGTCCAGGTTCCGTCACTTTTCCTGAGGTAGCTAGGAACGCTCGCTTCCTTTGAAAACATTTTGCGTAACCTCGAAATTTAGTCTGTTACCGCTGTAGATTCGTAGCAGTTTTGAAGCCATGAAGCCCTTTTTGACTTTCTAACTAGATAGTTGGATTGTTGCTTACATTCTTGATATAGATTTCACAGCGCTTAGAGAGGTTTTAAAAATGTTTAGTTAAATGTTTTGTGTACCATTGGCTTATTATTTTTTTTATTTGGTTTATGAGTTCACGAATATCTTTCATTAATTTTGTTTTCATTGGGTTCTAAAACTGGATTTCTACTTAAACAGACAGCTACCACGTTGAATTTTAATGGAGAATATTTCACCTCAAAATCATATTGTGCAAGTAGTACGTTAAATCTCCTATTGTAGATCTTCGTCAGTTCTTGATTTTATATTCATGTTCTCTAGCGGCTTGTGATCCGAAAAGACGGTGAATTTTCTGACTATTAGTAAATGTTGCCAGTATTTCACAGATCCTTTTATTGCTAGGCGGCATTCCAAATATATGGCTTTTTTTTCTTTTGTACTTATTTAATATACTTATTTAATATTATATAAATATGCTACCGGCTTTTCTTCTTTGTTGTCTTGTGGATGTTTTAGTATAGCTCTTACTCATAGAAAACTAGAATAGCACAATATATATTTAATAGCATCACATTTTTGTCCAAATAAATTGTCGTCCTTTTCTTAGTGTTTTAGGTTATGTAGTGGGTCTAGTTTTATTGCTATATTTTGAACATATTTATGGTAAAAGTTTATTTTTCCCAGGAATTGTCTTACATTTTCCTGTGTTTTTATTTATTGATTTCACTGTACAAATTTATTGTTGATTTTAGTATTGTATCTATTAAATGATCTGGTAGGTCCATAAAAATGAAGTTTATCATTGTTTCGCCGTTAATAGATTTGTTGACTTCTAGTTATAGTCTTTCTTCTTTTGTTGCATATTCTAGCAATGAACCAACCTGAAATTTAAATGAAAAAGCATATTTTACTTGACGACTTGATGACAGAGAATTTGAATCGTAACTTTTATAACCATCCAGCCTTAATAAAAATAAAAACTGTGCTACCAAACTAATTTTTCCAATTCTATCGAATGTATCAAAAGTGATACAAAAGTCATTTGGAAGCCGAAAAACGAAAAAAAGGAAAGAAAAATGAACTCTACTGAGAAAAGGTAAAAACACAACAAAAAAAGCTAAGATACATTAATTCGGGTATGCATATACTTCATACTTATAGCAAGCGGAAAACTTGGCAAACGGAGGAAGTGTTGGGTCTACTACAGTGCTACCTGGAACGGAAGGATGAATTCCAACACACAGGAATAAAAAAATTTGCGTATGCAAATGTGTTGGAAGACATGATGTAAGATACGATCATTTCGTGTTTGTAACCTAACTAACTTGTCACTCATTTTATATTTTAGGATGCCAGCACGATAGTTAGTGCCATCGAAGGAAAGATGAAAACACAAGCCCATAATTTCAAATGTCCACACTCCCCATCTTGGACGTGGCCCCACATCACCTTTGCCGCTTTATAGTTCAACACCAGTTAAAGAAAGGACGCCAACACCTTTCGATGAGTCTGCTCCGTTTCTTCCTCCTGGCCAGGACTATTCAACTATATCACCGCATTTGCCAAGCCACTGCTCACACTTTAGGGTGGAAGCTGGCACATCCACCGTACGGAAAAGTTGCAAAAGGAGTGCTGCGGAAAGTAGGCAAGAGTTTAAGAAGTGTCTCTTCGAAAGACTTGAAAAAAGCCTTCAGTAGAATTTGACGGGCCAGTAGGAGATATTTAGGAAAGCTGAAAAAAAAATAAATAAAACTGCTGGAAGAAATTTTGAAAAAATTATAAAGAAAATAAAAAAACACTATATATTTGATATTTGTGTGTTTGAAAATTGTGTACATATGTAAGTACATACATATGTACTTATAAATTAAATTTTGTTCAAATAGGTAATTAAATGGTAGTTCTCGTCGAATACTTCCTACTCGTACATCTGCCGCAATCTCTGCTGTGGAATTCTCATTAAACGTGTTAGGATTCATTGTTTCTGGTGGTAGGGTTATAGAGTAAAAATCGTCATTACAAATGCAAATGTTGTGCAGAACACAAGCGCTCACGGTGAGATTTGTAATCGCACTTAGATCGGTTTTTTCCGTGAACATCAGCAATCTTCGAAATCTTCCTTTGAGCAGACCAAAAGCATTTTCTATAACTATTCTGGTTTCAGAATGAATTTTATAAAAATTGCGTTGCGATTCAGCCAAGTTTCCATAATTTTTGAAAGGTGGTACCAACCAGCTTGTAGGTGGATAAACTGAATCACCAATAACAAAAGATCCACTGGGAAATAAATCTTCATATTTAATCTCCGTTCTAAGTTAAAGGTCTGATCTCCGAAGCACCGTACTGTCATGAAGAAACCTTGTTCTCTGCAGGTACGGTGTAAACAATTTTTTTTTGGGTCGACGACAGCTTGCACAACTATGCTATAGGATTGCTTTCTGTTAAGATAACATTCCCTGTCAAGTTTTGAAGCTTTGATTTGTATGTATCTCTTCCAATTCCAATATGGCATGAGGTAACTATCCGGACAGCATTCCACGCTGATGATTTTGAAACCCCGAACAAATTTCCAAGTTGTCTGAATTTAACGGTGTTGCTTATGTACCAGACGTACATATATCCCGTCATCCTGGGATCAATTCTGGTTCTATGCTACCTCCATTAGAACTTATCCCATGTGAAATCACAGATTGAGAATACCTTGCTGAAAGTTTAAATACGAGGGCGGGTCAATAAGTCCGTGACTTTTGGAATAAAACACAGATTTTTTGATAAAAAAATAATTTTATTTTTCAACGTAGTCTCCCTTGAGCTCTATACACTTTGTCCAACGCTTCTCCAATTTTTTTATCTCTTCCAATCTAGCTATCTTGTAATAGCAAAAGTAATGTCTATGTGCATTTTCAAAAAATAAAAGAAAGCCTACATATTCCATGGTATCACTCCGCATTCGCATGTTGCGACTTAAAGTGATCATCACTAAATGAATCAATTGTCTTGACGAAATTGACGTATTTAGGATGTTTTCTTCCACTCCAGATTCATCCGAATCACTGCTGGACCTGGAATCCGATGCTAATAATGAAAGCATTTCTTGTAAATGCGATAGAATAATGCTGTGGTCCACACTTTCTGCTGAACTCTTCAGCAAAAAAGAAATCAACTGAAACGAGTAATTATCAAATAAGCATACGTTTGAGTTTTGAGTTTTTTTTTATATCAAAAAACACTATTTACATATATATCTACCTCTGCATTTTCCATTTTATTTTCTTTAGAAATGTTTATGCAATAACAATCAAAATTCTAATTGTTTTCTTTCTAAAAATAAAAGCCAAGAAAAAACCACCATGAAGCAAGTGCTGCCTAACTGCGATGATGACAGTTGTTAGTCTCGATAGGGGCCTTTTTTGCTCACACTTTTTTTAGTCAATATACTATAGATTACCAAAAAAAACACGCCTATTTTACAATAATTTAAAACAAATCTGAGGTTCTCTGTAATAAAAGAAACGACATTTAATGTTATAAAATTATGATATCAATTCCTAACTGCAAGTGATTCCAGCAATTCTTAGTTTGACAGATGTTCTCAGTAGGAACGTCTGTGGTGTGGTCCATCATGTTGACGTTTGGGAGGCTGACAGATTAAAGGAAATTAACTTCCTTTACTCGGCTAAGCTCCTGATGGGCTTAGAGTACTGAAAAAAAAAAGTTCCACCCCTACCATATTACATGAGTGCAAACTCTACAATCAAGAGATTACTACGCAAAATTTCGTTTTTGTCAACAGATGAATGTGAAAATAGAAGAAGATCCGCAATTATTTGATAAAATTCAATGGAGCGATGAATCAACACTAAAAAGAGATGGATACTTCAACATGCACAATCTCCACAGTTGACAACTTTCAAATCCGCATCTAATGCGAGAGGACAAGTAAGTCCCAGTACCAGTTTAAAATAAATTATTGAACCGGTATATTAAATGGAAAGATAATTGGTCCATTTGAACTGCCTGGGAACTTATCCGGCCAAAGCTATTTGGAATTCTTTCAAAATGATCTGTCAAATTTAATGGAAGAGGTGCCCGAGGAGGTTAGAGAATATCATTGGTTCCAATATGATGGGTGTCCTGCGTCTTATGCAGTAAATGTTCGTGCGTATTTAAATACAACTTACCCCGATAGATGGATTGGCTGTCTGGGGCCAATTTTATGGCATCCACGTTTTCCGGAACTAAACCCACTGGATTATTTTTATTGGAGCTGTTTAAAAGAAGAGGTTTACTCCAAGCCCATCATGAGCTTAGAAGAGTTGCGTAACCGTGTCCAGGAACCCGCTTCAAAAATTACGCAACGGCTTTATGCGCGTCTTCTCAAAAGAGCTTTTGTTCGAAGATGTCGAGCTTGTATCAGAGGCGGTGGGAGACAGTTTGAACATTTACTGTAATTGTAGGTTAAATAAAGTTAAAATAATGTTTAACATCGTTTTTTACTACATCCTAATGAGCATGTGCAGTTAAAAATGAGATAAGATCAATTTTTAAAATTTTTGATATTTAGTTGAATTTGCTCCTTCTGAATATTAATACGAGTAGCATCAACTACGTATTAGCATTATGCAAAAGACTGTATTATACCATTTTGAAATCTGTGTTAAAAACGTACTTTTTTAACAGTTGGCCGCTTACGTTTCCATACATTTTTTTTACACCCGAACTGATTAAACTTTACAAAAAATAAACATTTTGCAAATTTCATGATAAAAATTTAAGTTAAAATGTTTTTTTTCAAAAATGAATCGACAGCTACTTACAATATTTACTGCATATCTAATGAAATAGTCTATGGAGAATATTTTAACGTAAAAAAACCGATAAATTTCATTTTTTTAATGCCGTATTAAGAAACGTAAATTAATGTAAAAAAATAGACTTTTTCTAAAAAAATTACATAACTTATGTACTAATAGGGATAGATCTTTTTTTGTATTTTATTTTGAGCACCCGATAGCCCACCAATGAGTTGTTTCAGGCTTATCCATTCTTTCCTGGATACCCTGTATGTATTGTATATGTGTGTACTAGGTTCCTAGTTCAGAACCAGAGTGGGGCAGTCGCCGAGCTAGCGATAACATCATATACGAGTACATACAGTGGCGAACAAAAATGAGTACATGTTACAGAGATTAGAGGAGTATAAATTAATATTTTATTATTTCTCTTATAACATGAAAAAAATAGCTACATTTCAATAGGCACAATACGAGTATAATTCACTGTTTAGAATACAAACAAAAAAACAATATTTGTAAAGAAGTAAAAAGAAAATACGAAAACGCTGAAAAAGGTATGTATTAATTTTTGCACGTTTTCGTATTGAAACCCTTTTCTTCCCATTTTAACACTTTGTCTATAAACCTTTGTTTTTAATGACACTTTTCATTCGAATTGGCATACTTTCCAGTTTCCACTAATTTCCCAAAATATTCATGAGGAATTTTCTCCCACTTTGCCTGTAACCTTACCCACAGGTAGGTAGGTAAAAGTGGGGAGAACAACCCACTTAGGTCTATTGGCCCATTCTCTTACTCAGAGTAGGGAGAGGATTGTCTCTCTTCCTCCTTGTCCATGCAGCTTCTACAAAAATCTTTTGTAAAAGCGCTAAGACATCTTGCATGCTTGCCGATAAGACAGTGTCCAATGATGACACCTATGATGGCGCTGAGATGTGTCCTATTTAGAAGGATAAGACTCAGCGATTCAGATCCAGTTTTGGCCAGATCACCTAAGATTTGGTCTTTTGTTAGCTTCCTGCTTTAAGATTTATTTGTACGTAGCCATTGGTATACCGATGCTACCCTTTTCCGGTAGAATAGGTAGATTTTGGCGAAGTCGTTGGCCCTACAATTCCCTGAAATGCCTCTGTGGCCCGGCACCCAACATAGGTGTAGGTTGAACTGCTCAGCCATCTCCGTAAGAGATGATCGGCATCCAAGGGTGGTTCTAGAATTTAATGAGACTATCCGGAAGATGAGGATATCCTTTGCAGATATCACGTTTTTCTTCAATCAGGACAGAGCTTCTTTAATCGCCCAAATTTCCGCCTGCAACACGCTACCGTGATTTTGAAGACGGAAAGAGATTTAGCTTTTCTGAGAAAATACCGACACCAACCCCCGCCAACCCCACCGACAAATAAATTATTTGTTCACTGTGCAGCCGCTTTAAGGCGAATAGCTGCAGTTTATTGCACCTACCATGAGTAGTCGAGTGGCGTCATTTTGCTCGATTTCAGTGGCCAAATCACTGGTCTAGTTTGCGATATTATGTTGTTGTTGAATTGAAACAGCAGAAAGTCGATGGTTTTATGAGTAATATGGCACATATCATTCGGGTCAATGTCGTCCATATTTTGGAATAAATAATCAAGCTCATTGTAACGTCTGCCGTCGAGCTCTTAACAAATTTTTGAAAATTTTAAAACCGATGATATGACCAGCGTGAATACGTCACTATACACTGTTTTTCGATAAAAATAAAAGTCGGATCCAAGTTTTCAAAAGCCCAAACAAACTAAATTTCGAGCGGGTATTGGCCGAGATCGTTTTACAATATTGCTATCGACGCCAAATTGAGAAATCACTGTTTTCCGTCACAATTTCACTCACAGCAGTTACATCTTCTTCTGTACGCGTTTTTGGTTTTGCTTCAAGAAAAATTTTATACACATAAGTTTGAACGATATGGAAGCGTTCTTCACTACTGAACTGCTTTCGCATCACTTCAGAGTGGTGTCGTTTTCTTTCCCCTCCCCACGTTGGAGGATCGCTTTTTCAAATTTATCGTCTTGTGCGGGTTTATTCTATTTTGCCGGCGAGGCTTTCATCAGTCTGTTAAAGGTTTATTTGCGGCTTGCTCTCTCTTTTTTGTCCTAAGTGTGACTTCTACTAAGGAACAAATTTGGTTCCAGGTCTGATAGCTCGTCAGCATCTTTTCGACTGTGTTTTTTGGCCTGACTACCCCGATGCTGCTTTCCAGCTCACATCGTTGGCCTTCCCATTTCCTGCAAACGAAAAAAGTGTGGTATGCATCGTCTACTTGAGAGTCCCCGTACTAGCAATCTAAAGTGCTGACTTTACCTACTTTGTGAAGAAAGGCGTTGAAATATTCGTATCCGGCGAGAAACTGGGTAACGTCCATTCCATATAGCCACGTCCTTAATCAGTTTCGCAGTCCATCGTTCTCTTCTTTCCGATTTCTAACGCCCAACGCTCTTACCACTGTCGTTTCGTGAGCTCCTTTGGCTCCTCGATTTTCGCTTCCACTCCAATTTTTTGTCGTAGATGTACTTTCCTTTTGCCACTAGAAGGCTACAGGATGAACATTTCACCCATATAAGCATAAAATGCTTCTTTGACTATGGTAACAATGCCAAAATTAATATCAGAGTAACCTGCGAGCCGATTAGGAACTTGATGGTACGGCCTCAGGCAACAGCGACAAATACGATGTCACATGAGAGAAGAATAAACTCTTATAAGACAGCATAACTGACATATCAGCATCTATACCAACATGTTTTAGCGCAAACAAACTTGCAATTGTTGGCATAAGTCGAAGAAAGGGCTTGTAATTGCTCACGAACCGTGCATAGACTGCTAAGGTTACTATTGTCTTTCCAGATTCCAGTCCTTGAATGAAAAGGAAGCAGGAAATTCTTAGTTTAACGAAAATTGTGCTCATGGAGATGATTGAAAATAACGCACTTGTATATATAGTAAGTGTTGCAAAGATGTGTCATCAGCACAATGAAACGCATTCGAGTGACAAGGGATATTGTTATTGTTGTTGTTGCGACAAAGAAAATATAGGGAGAAACAACTGCATTTAATTTTTTTTTTTAATTTTCCAATACGCAGATTCAGAAAGTTGATTGAGTTGCAATAAGTTTTCTACCTTTACAGTTTTGCCATTGGCTTTCCCCCAAGTTAGAGTAAAGACAAGTGAACGGTGTCTACTCGTACATATGAGTACATGTGAGGTAACCAGAGTTGCGACTTTATGTTACGCTTTACCTTGTGGCGGTTCAGTGTGGTTTCGGTTGATGTAATGCAGTTTGACGTAAGCGACTAGTCCTACCACATACTCTACGTGATTTACATGGTAACCCTTTAAAATATGAAACAACAAAAAAACAAATTCCAGCCCCATTTCAGGGAACAGAGATAGAATCCGTAACGATTTACACCCCATAGATAGATATCAGATTTTTAAGAGAATTCTGACTTATATTTGCCCAGGTATGACCACAATTCAAATGTGACTACGGCAAAAGGGATGACTTTCGGTTACCACTGATCCTTCGCAGAGGTGATTTCATAGCAACTTTTACGCAAACCATTATCGCCACAGTACTGCGGTGTGATTTTGAAAATGTATCCGTATCCAACATAACTCAAATTCTCTGTCACGCCGCATCACCATAGTAAGTGAGCATACCTACAAGAATTCTTGGGAAAAAAAATCAACAAGAGAAGTGCAAAATAGAAACATTCCGTTTCGCAATATCCTATATAAGGATTCAAAGTCGTTAATGTTAGAGTATTCTATTTCTTTTTCCTAGGAAAAGAAAAACCTTGACACGGATACAGATGGGTAGGGATATTTAGAATTTCAATACTTGACCCTTCGAACTTGATTGGGCTTCTCCTCCACGGTCTTTTAATATTAAATAGTCAAATTTTATGTTGGAAAGAAATCGAATTTATGTAAATTTAACGACACAACGTTTACTGGGGAGGTTGGGAGTATCTACAGCACGGCACAGTTGAAGCAGGTACAAAAACTTAATTAAAATCTAGTGTCCTAGATGATGGTGTCCAACAAAAGCGGTGAAATCACTTTATGCGCAAGGGGACGTCTTAAAAGAAGATATTGTTCCCAAGGACATGGAAATGTGTTTTCTTTTTTTTTTTTTTTTTTGTTTTGTTTAACCTTCATTACTACGGTGGCTCGGAGAGATCTTTGGATGGGACCTATTCAACCATAACATTAGCTAGGGATTTCCAATATCAGTTCGAAGAGAATTCGAGATGCCATTAAGTGGAGTACAATTTGAATCCTGGAGATTTGGTTTAAAATGAGAACCGATACTTTGCAGAAAGTAAAATTTTACCCTTGGGACGTAAAAACACATATCTGACTCAGGATGTCCTTTAAGGAAATTTACTGGTAATGCAGTGCAACCAGATATGGTATAAATTTTATAGCATTCCAAATGTTTGTGCTGACAACATGGGTTCAAAGGAGGTACAAGTAGAGCAACTGGAAAGAGTGGCTTAAGTTGACAATTTTCATTTAAAATAAATCCTGCTTTTGCTGTTTATTTAGAATGAGGTGTAAAAGGGACGAGAGTGAAATGTAACAGAATTGAGAGGTTTATAAATATTTGTTACCAAATACGAGCATGTGTATACACCAAGGTTCTTTAGTTTTGCACTTGGCCATTTTTTGATAACAGTCTTCCATTTTGAAACGTGGGTCCTTGACGGTTTTGTGGACCTACTACTTGGCTATGAGTAGTAGTTGTGATCTTCATAAATGGTTCCATCTATGTATTTACTGTAATACGAGTACTTGTAATATGAATTTTCACGAGAGAACAGTTTGTTGTTGTAGTATGTTAACAAGAATTAGCTCTCTAGCGATCCGCACAAAGTTCGTACTTCTGCACCACAGAATAGTGTAAGGAGGAGAATAGGCAAAAGACACATATAACTTACTTTTTAGTTGGTGCTACAGTCGGGAGTGAGCGTGGGTTGCACAAACAAGACTCTCGAATGCTGCACTCCAAGTTGGTTGAGGTTCCCTTACAATAGCGTGCGTCACCTTAAATGTGGTCGTCTTGGAGTTGGGTTCGAAGTCTTTTTGAGTCGGAGCTCTGGCGTTCATCCGCTTTACCCGAATTGTCCCAGAACTTTTTCCGAATTGCCCCAGACTATCCAATGACAAAATATATATTTCGAATATTAATACGAGTTTAAATCAACTAAATTATTTAATACTGTCAAGTATTAAAAACACAAAGCTGGAAATTTACCGTTTATGAATGCGTTATAACTTCTTATGCCGATGTAAAGGTATACGCAATCCGTATGGCAACACGGGGACAATTCGGGTTAATATGGCCTATTCATCTCAGACGTTGGATACGTAGACATCTAACTAACCCGATGTTGCGGTATAGCCCGTACAGTTCGTGGTTACATTCCCATTCCATACAAGCGGGACGGAAAATCATGCGCTGTATCTTTCATTCGAAACACCCAAGGGTTCTTTATCAAACAAATAGTAGGACAGGTATAATTAGGGTGTTATCTAAAGCCGGTCTTACGAGAGTGTTCTCTGTTACTCAATTACCCCCTGAGCCGAAAAACAAACAGCAATTGTCAAGCGTTATTTTTGTTTGTGACTATAGAAGTTGTAACTGCAATGGTGACGTTATGCTTTAAATAATTTAGCGGGCAATTCGTCTGAACCGGTGCTTTATTAGACTTAAGCTTCGATACAGTTACCTTAACTTCATCTTGCCCAGGGGGGTGAGACTCTGTATCGTCTTCATCTAGAATAAATGGTTTATACTGCCTGACAGTGATATTTTGAGCATTGCGGTCTGCAGAGGTAGTTCATCCATATTCTAGGCACTACTAATAGTTGGAGTAACATCTCCCCATTTCCTCGGTAGCGCGTTTCTCGTGCGTTTTATTTTTCCTCCCAAGAAGCGCGTGCTCTTCTTTTTCTTTTTGCTCGTAGAGCTCACAAGCAGCTTTCGTCCTTTGATGCAGAGCAGTTTTTTATGCTTCTTGTCTGCATGTACTTGCCTGCTTTCATCGTCATCAGTTTCTTCGAGGGTGCTTTGAAACAAATGACATCAGAAACTGCTTCTCTGATGGCTCATTGACAATAATCCCATTAGTATTGTATAAAGTTAAGATTTTGAGAGCTCTTTAGGGGAAACGTGATCCATAACGATCAGTCTCTTGCGATTGCACCTCTTTGACTTCGAAATGTGGTGGCTTTATTAGAACCCGTTGTGACAACGATATCCGCGATAACCGCGTTCGTACCCTTTAAGTCGATGTTGGCTCCTCATAAAGTTGCGACATCCAAAGTGCTGAGGAGTCGATCGCGACGTGAACTACTTGGTTGCCGGTTGAATGATCAGGGGATAGTCAAGTCTCTTTATTGCTAACTGCGTGTAAATTCTAAAAACCTGCATCCATCGTCGGACGTGGTGTCGTGCAGGTTGTGTTTTGCGATGACCCAATCAAAAATGGATTCCTTATTCAGCTTTGCGTTAAGTTCTCCAAAAACAATTTTGGTGTCATAGTAGCTGGGCATATGTTCGACCTTGGAGATCATAGAATTCACCTTTAATGCTGTCATCTTTATCTTCTGTAGGAGCATGAATGAATTTGACCTCTATGCGGATTGTTATGAGGCGTTTGGCTACCTGCAAAAAGCTTAGGACTTTCAGACTAAATCTCCTTCGAATATTAAATCCACATCCAAATAGGCGTAGTCTTCTGACTTCGTTGTAGTCGACGTAGTAGATGTCCATCGGATTTCCAAGATCGAGGTAATATCTGCTATACAGCAGACTACGGCCCTCGGGTTGTTCGCAGTCTATATTCTCTAGATCGCTTAAGTCACTGTAGAAAAAAACTCCTAATTGGAGTTTACTTCTTTGGAAGAGACCTGGGCATGTAAAGAGTAGGTGGAGGATTGTCTTCTTCTCCTCCTTCTCCATGCAGCTTCTGCGGAAATCATTTCTAAAAACGGCAAGCCTTCTTGCATTCTTGTCTATAAGAAGTGTCTAATGACGGCACCTATATTAACGCTGAGATGTTTCCTCTTTTGAAAGATCAATCTCTTAGAGAGATTCAGATGTTCTGTCATATCCCTAAGAGATTATCGGGAGTCAAGTTGGGGTTTTAGAATTTTGTGAAACTGTGTCCAGTGACTTGATAGCGGCCTGATTATCCGAAAAGATGCGGAAATCCTGTGCAGATATCACGCTTTTCTTCAGCCAGGACAGGACTTTCTTAATCGCCAAAATTTTTTCCTGGAACGCGCTACAGTAATTTGGAAGACAGAAGGAAGAACTTAGATTAAGAAGACAGAAGATAAGACTTAGAGTCGTGGATGTTGCTATTGGGTCTCTATATGGGATCCCTTCACCGCCATCCTGATGAAGGAGAAGTGCCCTAGTGCGATCTCTTTCCCTGCTCCCTCTTGATTAAAGTTGCAAATCACATCCTTCAGGGGTTCGGTACCCTAACAACAGTCAATGGAACTAGGCTCCTAGGTTTCGTCACGTCTTAGTGATAGCAGAAGTTGATAGACAGAGGCTTAAGTGTCGAAGCTTGTGGTTTCATAAAACTCTTGACTGCTATTGAAAATATATTGCAGCAATCTAAAATCGATAAAAATGCGTTCAATCCAAGTAGCGAAATGTCAATACATATCACCTATGCATTGTAGCAATAACGGGAAATACCGATTAGTAGATTGACGAATCATCCAACGATTCCGGTCTCTACTCTCGCGAGAATAGCTCGAACATGCCATCAAACAAGAGAAACAACTAAGGTATGTGAAACAACAAAACGCTAGCTTTTCACGAGCGGACTTTTCACTTGAATACGTCAATATTGCCTTCATCTTGGTGGGGTATTTACCGCCTTTGATGGAGTAGAATACATTCTCCATCTTATTCTATATTCGCGTAATCATAGTTTGACTCGTCTATATAAATGCTATAATGCGTGGTCTAAAGATCGATAAAAAAAGTGGTGTGCATCGATTTGACAGTGGTAACAGGTTGTTAACAACTTGACTGCGAAATTTTAATTTTCGTGGCCGTTTTGCAGAAATAGTTCTTCCTCCTCAGCATCGATCACGGTTCCTGTGAAAAAGCTTTTAAAATAGTCTTGTTTGGCTTAGGTGTGTATGACACAAATGAACTAAAAAATGAACTTATTATACCAGGACTTAAGTGCAAAGAAACCAAAATGATTACTAAAAAGTACGAAAAATACACGGATACTTTTTATATAGTTTTCCTCGATAGGGGATCAATTAAATTAAGTGAACTTAAGAAAAAGGTTCGTTGTATTTTTCACACTCAAATTAAATGGAGCTTTTATCGCCAACAAAATAATAGGATAACGCAGTGTCGAAACTATCAAATGTCTGGGCACGGCAAAAAAAATTGCAGAGTAAAAACATATTGCTCTATCTGTGCTGGTCATCATAAGACCATTGATTGCAACAACACAAACATGCATAAGTGCGCGAACTATCGTGGTAATCATGTTTCAACAGATAGCCCATGCGAGAGCAGAAACAATCACCTGCAGCTGAGACAAAGATCTACAGTGAAAGCTTTTCGCCCATCACAAAAGCGCAACAACAACAATAGCGATTTCAATACTCCACTGCTGTCAATGAGCGATTTTCCATCTCTCCCTACACGCGTAGGAGCCCAGATTGGGAATTCCAACAACAACTCTTGGGCTTCAGCATGGAAGTGCACCACATCATCCTCAGCAGCAACATCTTCTACATCAAACAACAACAACTCGCCCGTCACCAACACAAACGGAGAATTGTTCACAATGGAAGAGTTGAATTCACTCGTAATGGAGATGATTTATAAAGATCAATTTAATGTTATCGCACAATTAGCGATATTATTTCTGTATAATAATGTTAAATAATTTCGATAATAGTAATATGAATGTTGTTACATGGAATGCCAGAGGTATTCGTAGGAAATGTGTAGAATTTCTTAATTTTTAAATAATAAGAAAATTTAAATTGCTCTAGTCACTGAAACATGGTTGAAATCTGAAAATCGGATTTCATCATCGGACTATAAATGTTATAGAGTAGATAGAGAAATTAGGAAAGGCGGGGGTGTTGCAATTTTGATTAGGAGATCAATTCAATACGAGCTTCTGCCCTGTGTGCAGACCCGATACGTGGAAAATGTAGGAATTGAAGTCACTTTACTTAATCATAGAAAACTGAAAATTTATTGTGTGTACTCGTATTTTCCCGGAAAAATTACGGGTGCCTTAACGGCTGAAGAAAAAATACTTGGCCTAAAAAATGATCTTAGAAAACTATTTAGTATGAACTGTGAATTTTTAATGGGAGGTGACCTAAACTGTAGGCACAGAGATTGGAGTTGCTTAATACCAAATTCATGGTTTAATGTACTGTCTAGTCTCGCTATTGTGCTGCTGTGCCGCTATTGTGTATGTCTATTATGTTCCATCTAGTTCTGGTGGAAGTCCCTCAGTTATCGATTTATTTGTAACAAATGTCGCTGGTCTTATGTCACAACTAATTTCGATAAATGAGCTTGGTTCTGACCATAATCCGGTCCTTTCTCATATTCGTTGGTCGGGTTTAGAAAAAGTGCAAAATTTTTTATATTTGAAAACCGCAAACTGGACTAATTTTAGAACAGAAGTAAAAAGAAAGTTGCGAACTATTCCAATGAACCAATATATCCTGATGCACAGTTTGGTTTTAGACGAAACCACGGAACTTCGCATCGAATTCTCAGGATATGCAATTTCATTAAAAGAAAACCGTGAATAATTCTCAGGATATGCAATTTCATTAAAAGAAACCGTGAAATAGGTAGATCCACAGGTATGATCATACTGAATATTGATTTGATTTGCGGCCCGGGTCAACCCCGGACAGATTTATTAAGCTTATTACAAGCAAATACATATGTTACTTAAAACTATCATTTTTACTTAAAAACTAAAGGGTGGCAGCGGTTAAAGAAAGTTAGGACGTTAGGCATAGGTGGAAATAAGTATGTTCTTGAGAGAGAGTTTGCTGAGATGGTAGTCGAAGAGAGGCAGAATATCGTTAACTTCGCAAAGCATCCTAGACATTGGCTCCAGGTGTCCGTAATTCGTTCTGTGAAGATTGAGCCGGAAAAGTGGCACAGACCTAAGATTGCGGGGATTGGTGTTAAAAGAAATAATTTGAAGTAAGGAAGGACAATCGATATTACCTACTAAAATTTGATGAATGAAGAGAATGTCGGTAACTTTTCGGCGTATAGAAAGGGGTTGTAAATTTATAAGTTTCAGCCGGTCAGTGTAAGGTGGTAAGTTTTGGTTATCATCCCAGGGAAGACCACGTAAAGCAAACCGTAAAAACCTGCGTTGAACAGCTTCTATCCGGAGGATGTGAGTTCTGTAGTAGGGTGACCAAACTTGGCTGGCATATTCAAGAAGAGGCCTACCAAAGGTTATGTAAAGAGATTTGGTAACATGAGGATTGGAAAACTCCTTAGACCAGCGCTTGATAAAGTCAAGGGCAGAGTTGGCTTTTTTTATTATACTATCAATGTGAGAACGGAAATTGAGTTCCTTCCTTATCGCAGATAACACCTAAATCACGCAACTCATTCACTAAGGGAACAGGCAGATTAAAGATGAAATAGCAGCGAGGTGAAGTAGGGAGGCGTTTACGGGTATAAGTTATAGCCTGACACTTATTGACGTTAAGCTCAAGAAAATTCTTCTGACACCATGTACAAAACCTGTCTAGATCTTGCTGGAGAAGAAGGCTGTCTGAGGAAGATGATATATATCTAAATATCTTCATATCATCTGCGTAAACAGATATGTATGGATTTTTAATGATATAAGCAACATCATTAATGGTCAGAATAAATAATAAGGGACCAAGGTGGCTGCCTTGAGGGACACCAGAGGAGGCTTTAATTGGGTCAGAAACCATGGACCTAAATAGAACATAGTTAAGTCATTCACTTAAATAGTATTGAACCCAAGTTATAAAGTTTATCTGGAAACCAAGAGCCTTTAATTTTAGAAGGATTATATCATGAGAAATTCTATCAAAGCTGAAATCGGTGGCAATCACATCAACTTCGTTTCCAGATTCCAGTGCACATAAAGTGCTTGATACGAATTCCGTTAAGTTGGTGGTAGTAGATCTGCCTTTGAAAAATCCGTGCTGGTTTAGGGAAACAATCGATTTACAATGGAAAAGCATTATGCCATAGATAATGCTCTCAAAAAGCTTAGGTATGCAGGACAACTTAGCAATTGGTCGATAGTTGGAAATATCGTCTTTTCTACCTTTTTTATGTAGGGGAATAATAAACGATATTTTCCAGGTTGAGGGAAATAATCCCTGGGATAGATAGCCGAAAGAGAGCTGTAAGAGGTTGGGCTAGATGCATTTGACATTTCTTTAAAACTATAGGGGGAAGATCATCAGGGCCAGCAGAATAATCATCTTTGAGTTTTATTATTTTATCTCTAACTTGTTCTAAAGTTATAGACACCGATTCCAAAGCTGTTTGTGGGCAGCTGTTTAAGTAGGAAAAGTAAGAATGATCTGGCTCTTGGGAATGGATGGCGAACGTTTGGCCAAAAAAGATTGCGAAGAGATTTGCAATAATTTGGAGATCGTACGAGGACCTATCAAGAAAGTTTAGAGACGATGGATAGTTATGCGATTTGCTTTTAGTTTTGATGAACTGAAAGAATCTTTTGGGGTCGGAAATGAGTGTGTGGTCCATTCGGTTTAAATAGTTGTTATAGAGAGTTTGGCAAACCACAGAAAAATTTATTTGGGCAGACTGGTAGTAGAAGAAATCAGTGTCGGAACGCGATTTTAAGTAAGTATACCAGAGCTTATTTCTCTTGTTACGAAGAGATCGAAGCTCTTTATTATACCAGGGTGGTGACGATGAGGGATTCCTTTTGGGTAAAAAACACACAGATTGGGAGAGACATTTTAAAATTTCGGTATAAAAGGATGAAAGAGCATCGTTAACCATAAGGTTAGGGTTATCGTAGAGAAAGTAAAAATTGACCATACTGAAGAGGTTGTTCAGTTTGGCGTAGTTAGCCCTATGAAAATTAAAACTCTGTAAGAATATTCATAGGAAACGGGATTAAAACCATTGTCATATGTCAGCATAAAAGAAATGGGAGGGTGGTAACTATCCACCTTGGAAAGCAGATGTTTATTTTCTAAAACGACGCAGTTATCTGTATCAGTGGCGAAGACTACGTCGAGTTGTCTGCCGATGTTATTGGTGACACCACTTAATTGATATAGACCAGAGTCAGTTAGGCAGTCGATGAAAAGATTTTCTTTATCAGAGGTAGTATTTGTTGCAGTATAGTAGGACTGATCAGTCTGAGTCCATAGAAGCTTAGGTAGATTAAAATCACCTAAAAAAATAACAACGTCATTGGGATCAGCAGCATTAAAAATGCAGTCGATTTCATCAACAACTAGCTGGTAACATTGAATTGGTTGAGAGGGTCGAATATAACAGCAACAAATATATAGGTTGCGTTTTCAAATAGGAATTCTAGCGCAAACAAATTCAAAGAATGCAGTGGACGACTTTTTAAAGGGTCTAGACTCGAGACGAGAGTGTATAGCTAGACGTACACCACGGCCGTATAAATTCTCCTCTTTATCTAGACCATCATCACGGTGTAAATCGAAGTCTTGGGAAAATAATTCATTATTCATAATATCAGGGGTGAGATTGGTTTCTGTGAAGGCAAAGATGTCGTAGGGCAGTATCTGCGAATTAAGATATATACCAGAAATCTTAGTTCATAATCCTCTTACGTTTTGATAATACAGGGACAGATATTTGGGAGGCTTCGGCAAAGAATTGAGTGGCGAATTAGGAGCGATGGTAGTTTTTGAAACTAGACCGTGTTCTCTAGAGGTGTAGTATCCGTTTGGAGCTAACATGAGACGCGAAAGAAGAGAGATCATTAGCCACGTCATCAGGAGTCATATCTAATTGCTCATGAAAACGTATAAAAAGTTGCCGCAGATCATTATGATTAGTGGGGAGGCCTTCTTGCAGAATGAAAACCATTGCATTGGTTTTCGTTATACCGTCGATACAGACAGAGTCAGGCTTGTCATGTAGGTAGGCGAGATTTAAGCGAACATTATCATATAATCTGCGGTCTCTGAAACGAGAGAGAACATATCGGCCATCTTCCCCAGAATCGATAAGGTGCTTGGTTAACTTTGCCTTTGGAGGAAGAATGGGGTCTAAGAAAGAAGGTGGTGTGGTATTAGGGTGGGAGTCTAGTTTAGAACATGGGGAGGGATTTAAAGTATGGGAGCGAATAAAGTTGGGGTATGCCGTTTTTGTATGAGTGGAATGAGGAGATATTGGGTTTGGTAAATGACTGGGAGGAGGATCTAGATTGAAAGATACGCGCTTAGGAATTGAGTTGGACACGGTGGAAGAACTTTACGTATATACGCGATTGGCAGTATGAATTGAAGGAGGAGTGAAGGGAGGAAATGTCCCAACTTTAAAAGTTAGGCTTCGGTATAGGGTTAGACTTAAAATTGAAAAAGCATTTGATTCTGTGTGGCACAAAGGTCTCATATAAAAAATGTTAAACTTAAACTTTCCTCCTTTCCTCTCTAAAATCGTTCAAAGTTTCATGTCGAATAGATGTTTTAAGGTTAATGGTTAACTTTTCCGCTGGTGTATTCCAGGGCTCTGTTCTTGGACCAGTGCTATACAATTTATACACGGCAGATTTTCCATACCTTCCACATTGCAATGCAACAATATACGCTGATGATACGGCAATATTTTCGTCACATGAAGTTGGTCTCACAATTGAGATGAATCTTAAAAATGCGGCTAAAATATTGCAGGATTACTACACTAAGTGGAAAATTAAACTTAACGCGGAAAAAATCCAAGCAATCTTTTTTACTAGAAAAAGAAAACCTTGTTTCTTTCCGACTAACCAGTTAATTATTGGCGGGCACCCTATAACCTGGGAACCATCTGTAAAATATCTGGGCATTTATCTTGACAAGAAACTGACTTTTCATGAGCATAGCATTAAAACAATTAAAAAAATAAATATTGCCATTAAATTGTTGTTCCCATTTATAAACAGAAGATCATTGCTTTCGTATGAAAATAAATTATTAATATACAAAACTGTTTTCCAAGCAATTTTTTTGTACGGATGCCAAGTCTGGGGTAAATGTGAAATGAGTCATAAAAAAAAATTGCAAATATCGCAGAACAAAATTTTAAAAATGATGTTAAACCTACCCTGGCATCATTCCACATCAGACCTTCATCGAGTAGCTAATGTTGAATTGATCTCCAATAGAATACCTAAACTTAACGAATCATTTAGGATCAGATGTGACATTCCTGAGAATCCTCTCATTAATCAATTATATATAGATTAAAGTGCGTGATTCTTATACTTATTTATTTATTTATTTATTTATTTAATATACATATATATATGTATATATTTATATTTATTTATTTATTTATTTATTAATTAATTTATTTGTTTATTTATTCACTTTTGTATAATGTATATACATAAATGTATACACATAAATGTATACATATGCATAAATAATTTTTTTTTGTTGGCCAAAATATTAATAACTGTTAGTATTACTTAAATTCTTTATCTAGTTGTGTTTTTTTTCTCTTTTTTGAGTTAATATGGCTTTTTGTTAATTAATTACTTGTACTAATATCGTTAAGATTTTTATTAACTTTTATGTAAATATATATATATATATATTTTGCTTTTTATTAATTATTAAAATTTGGGTTTTTAATCGTTTTTCCCCAAGAATATCATACCTTTTTGTTTTTCTTAAATTTGTACACAATTCTTCAGTAGAAAGATATTCTATTGTATATCACTCCTCTGTACTGAAATCTCTGTAAATTGTGCGATAACAAGCTGTAAATTTTTTTTTTGTAAACGAAACAAAAATAAAAATAATATAGCGATTCCTTATTGTTCAGTCGAAGGCTGTTTCATAAACTGTGATCGTGGGTA
Organism: Volucella bombylans; assembly: GCA_949129095.1. Classification (NCBI taxonomy): domain Eukaryota; kingdom Metazoa; phylum Arthropoda; class Insecta; order Diptera; family Syrphidae; genus Volucella; species Volucella bombylans. Next base: position 81,452,977 of record OX422144.1, read on the forward strand.
TTGATCTCGGGTCTTTCCCAGATTATGTATACTCGTATATATGATCCAAACAAATCCAAATCCACGTCAATTTACTTAGTGAAGATGGGTTTCCTTCACATGATACGTCCGATAAAACCTTAACATTCAGTATGCAGAAGGCTTGTCTTTCTCTAGTTGGTATAATTTGTGGGATTGCATTTTCATATATAATAGTAAGAACAGGACTGATCACGCTAAAACTCAAGTTACCGCAAATTTTAACGATCATAGTATGCCTAGGTCTATGTGTATTCTCAGTCTTGAACAGCTTTGTTTAGAGAACATTTGGACCCGCGCCTTTACGAGAATGGATAATTATCTGCGAACGCATTGATCAACTGCAGGGTTGTTAAAATCAACTTCTCCATGGGCGGAATTATTATCCTGGTGATCATTCAGCTGGTCCATTAGTGATACCTCTGTATGATCACCTTGCTCTTAGCCAATGGTTTCTTTGATTGCCAATCACGTCTTCGGCAGCAGTCCACATGAAGAGGGAGATATGTATCCAATGTGAGCATACGTACAAATATCATCATCATACAAATTCGATATTTGGTGTCTGATTATATACTCGTAAATGCCATGTCGCAGGCTCATGTCGTTTTTTTTTTTTTTTTTTTAAAGAGATTAACAGGTATGACTACTCTTAAAATGTCGGAGCACGTGTTAAGTTTTTCGGAAAATCGGATAGAGAGAGAGAGAATTACCCATGGAGTATTATTTTCTGGTCTTCGGGCTTACCATACCCATATGTATACTATACATCACTCGCAGTTGAAAATTCGAAATTAATTGTATGTGCCAGAGTATTTTTTCAGTCTTCTGCTTGTCCACCGTTTTTTCCATCATATCCCACCTTTATTACAGTTCAAGGATACATACACACTTGTCACAGGCTTGTGGTTGTGAAATAAAAAGTGGTCTCCAAGTTACGAGTACTTGTGTGAATTTTTGTAATTGGGTGCCTGTTTCCACAACATCAGAAAACATCCCTTTCCGGGTTCCTTGGTGCAGATATGCACTTTCCATTCATCTCATGAGTTTTGCCTTCCTAATCCGGTACTCATCAAAGACTAATTCGACTAATGAACTTCCTTCTGACCACCATATCAGTTGCCGTTTTTCCATTGCCTTAAAGACCAAAGAACCGTATGAACCTAAACCAAACTTTGACTGCTACTATTTATTAAAATGTAAACTTGCAGACTGAAAACTGTTCACTGTCATTAATTCGGAAAGTTTCAAAGCATCTCACAACCAACATAAATCCGTTTCAAATCCGCCGCACTTTGATATCCTTGCTCTTGCTGCTGGTGACTTTTTCAATTGCAATAAATTTAATTCCATGGACTATATCTCTTGCTGGAGTTGTTCTGGTGGCCCATCTTTTTCTATGCTGCCAACCCTTGTAGTATCATTCTAAATCCCCTTCAACCCCTTCCTTATTCTCTTTTTCGACCGTGGAACACAACAATTGACTCTGAAAAATAGCTTAATGGCTTTTTACTTACGGTCTTTATCTGTTTTTGGCGGGGCCGACTCGGGTCGGGGTCGGACAACGTGTTAGATAGATCTTTATTTCACTTCAGATGGTTTCTTATGGCTTGTATCTGAATTTTTGGGATATACGTTTCTCCCATTCGAATAGAAACATTGTAGATAGAGTCATCGTACAATAGCCGTATTCGTACTTTTATTATGCGGGTTGCAACGATAACAACGAACAAAAAAAGAAGTGGGACCAGTTTATATAGAGCTATTGATTGTATACTCAGTAGAAACAGTAGAAATAGTCCTTGGGATTCTAAAAAAAAGACTAGGATTATTCTGTAAGAAAAATGAAATTATTTGCAACTTGGGAGCGTACACCATTAACCTAAATTTGTGCAATTATTTTGCCGGCACAATTTTGCTTAGGCGAATCCTAAATGGTAATGGATTTGTGCTTCATTTTTTGGGGGACTACCGGCTATTGTCTCTGCCGGAAATGAGTAGCACGAGGCAATTGGGTCAACAACGATGACGATGCAATGAACTTGCAATTAGAACTTTGGTTTTTGCAGGACAATGCCTTGACAATAGCCGAAGGAAGTGGAATTCATTTTAAAGTAATTTCCATCGGAATAATTTAAAGTTGAAAAGTAATATACTTTTACTGAAAAGATGTTTAAGATCTAGATCTATAAGTTTTTGAGATACCACTATGTTTGTAGATAGACGAACTGCCGACATATAAGGTAAGGATCCTACCTGGAGAATATATGCAGAAATGCATCGGCATGACTTCGTGATGTAATATTAATGGAAATGCCTAAAGTTTTCGTCAGTATTTCGGCAAACCGACTTAAACCTGGCTCCGAATACGAATAATTATCGGTTCATGGAAGGTTATGAGAACTCTTATCGCCCAAAGTAAAATAATAGATACGAGTACTTCCAAATGAAATCCAAATGTCTGCGGCTTTCCTACAATGTTAACTACAATATCTTTCTCTGAGTAATTAACTGAAAGCATGAATTATGTTGTACGACACATTTAATTTAGTGGGGGATAACGCCCCCATTTATTTCGCGTAATAAAAGCTTAAAGTAGCTTAAAAACTAGGACTTAAGAACTAACAAGAGTTAGGGGTTAGGAAGTAAGGGAATGGTGGAGGAGATCAAATTTAAGACGAGAAGGACAGCGTAAATTACGAGAGTTTATGTTGAAGGAAATAGAATTGTAAAGGGAAGCACAGTCCACATAACCTGAGAGTAGTGGATGAATGAAGAGAATGTCAGCTACGTATCTGCGTTTTTCTAAGGTATTCAGGTTAAGAAGTTTGAGACGGTCGCGATAGGGAGGTAGGATAAATGGGTCACTCCAGGGTAGCCCACGAAGAGCAAATCGAAGAAAACGACGTTGAATGTTCTCGATTCGAGATATATGAATTCGCTGAAAGGGGGACCATACTTGGCTTGCATATTCAAGGAGGGGCCGGACAAGGGTAATGTAAAGTGACCTTCTCACATAAGTGTTGCAAAATTCTTTAGACCAACGTTTGATAAAACCGAGCGATGATTTGGCTTTAAGGATTATCTCATCAATATGCGAACGGAAGTTTAACTCTCTATCGTATAAAATTCCAAAGTCGCGAAGGGATTGAACCTGCGGTACAGGTTAGTCATGCAGAAAATAAGGTCGAGAGGGGGATTGATCGGACTTAGGAGACAAAGTCATAGATTGGTATTTGGAGACATTAAGCTCAAAGCGATTTTTTAGACACCAAGTAGAAAACCTATCGAGGTCTTCTTGAAGGAGAATATAGTCTTGGGATGAAGAAATAGTTTTCATCGAAGTGTCATCGGCGTAAATGGATACGGAGAAGTGTTTGATAATCTTCTCAAGATCGTTTATAGGTAAAATAAAAAAGAGGGGACCTAGGTGGCTGCCTTGTGGGACACCAGAATTGGCTAAAAACGGGGTTGAGAAGGCTGACCTAAAGCGAACACTATAGTAACGGTTCTCCAGATAAGAAGATATCCATTTTAACAATATGGGGTCAAAACCGAGGGAAGACAATTTAAAAAGGATCAGTTGATGTGATATTTCATCGAAGGCCTTAGCGAAATCTGTAGCAATAACGTCAATTTCGTAGCCATTTTTTAGGGCTGAAAGCGCAAAGGATACGAATTCAACTAAGTTTGTAGTACTTGATCTACCTCTGTACTGACTGGGTGATATAAGTGACTTGCACTGAAAGCTTAGAACTTCATATAAAAAGCTTTCGAACATTTTAGGTATGTGAGAAAGCTTAGCAATGGGACGGTAGTTGGTTACTTCATTCTTTGATCCCTTTTTGTGAACCGGGGTTATGAAAGAGGTCTTCCAAACTTGGGGGAATTCCCCTTGTGTGAGGGACAGATGAAAGAGGGAGGAAAGTGGGTGCGAAAGATTGGAGGCACACTTTTTGAGAAATATTGCTGGGATCCCATCTGGACCAGATACAAATTCATCATTGAGATTTTGTAACTTTTCTTCGATAAGGGTGGGATCAAAAGGTTGAGATAGAGAGGGGCCAATGGAGAAATTGGGAAGGTACTTGAAATAGATGGAATCGGGTACAAAGAGGTTGTCTGCAAATGACTGTTTAAAAAAGTTTGCAAAATAGTTGGCAATAATATGTGGGTCGGTCGATGATATATTATTGAACAAGAGAAAGGGGGGATAACCGTCTGATTTTCTTTTGTAGTTGACGAATTGATAAAATGTCTTAGGATCGTTGATAAGGTTGGTCTGCGCTGTGTCGAGAAAGCGCTGATAGAGGCAGTTATAGAGCTGTGTGAATTGCAGGTAAGTTCCAAGATAGTGATAATAAGAATAGGTGCGAAGAAAAACTGCCCATAATTTGTTTCTTCTATTTCGTAAAGAGTGAAGTCTATTGTTGTACCATGGAGGGGAAATACATGATATTTTATGCCGTGAAAAGGGGACGTAGAGAGAAATGGAATTAAATATTTCACTGTAGAAAATGGAGATAGCATCAGATAAGGATACGTTGATAAAATCAAAAGAACATTTGCTAAGATAGGTATTGATTTTTCGAAAATTAGTTTTATGGAAGTTGTAAGAAGAGATGGTAGTTGAAGAAGTGGGCTGGGATGGAGAGTTGTGGAAAAATGAGAGAAGAAGAGGGGGGTGAAAGTTGTCGACAGTTGATAGGATAAAGGGACACAACGGATCACTAGTGAAAATAAGGTCTAGTTGCCTACCTATAGAATTAGGAGCGTCACTAACTTGGCACAGGCTTGAGTCAGTTATGCTATCAATGAAAAGACATTCCTTGGATGAACTGGCGTTTGACGCGGTAAAAAATAAGTGATCATCCGATGGAATCCACTTTAGCAGGGGCAGAAGGAAGATAAGGATATCGTCGATGGAATCACTTAGGTTAATTAGTTGGTCAATTGCTTTAATAGCAAGGATGTAGGATTCAATAGGTTGAGCTGGGAGAATGTAGCAACACATAACGTACAGGGACCTGTTGGGAAGTGTTATTTTAATTGAAACAAAGTCAAGTTTGACAGAAGAAGAGATAGCGATGAGAGAAGAGTTGATGTTATTGTGAATGGCAAGTAGGACACCTCTACATGGAGAATCAACTTTAGGGATGGCAGGATCATTAAACATAGGGAGAGAGTGATCGTCATCTCGGAAAACATTATAAGAAGATGGAAATAGCTCCTGGCTCATTATGTCAGAGATCAGATTGGTTTCTATAAGAGCATAGACGTGTTTTACAGCGCAAGCTCTTACGTTTTGGTAGTAAAATGTAAGAGGTAGTTTTTTGCGTGGACGAGTAGGGGAGTATAGATGAGATGCAAGCAAAGAAGGCAAGTTAGGAACGAACAAATTTGTTGAGGTCAGCTCGGCTGCGCTTAAGGTGGGAAACACTTTTAGAGTGTATATAGTTGCGGAAAGCAGCGAGGTCATCCGCAACCTTTTGAGGAGATGTGTCGAAGATTTCGTGGTACCTGTTGTAAAGCTTTCTGAGACTAGTTATATAGGTAGGAAGGCCTTCCTGTTGGATGGATACCATGACACTAGTTTTGGTTTTTCCCTCAAAGCAAACAGAGTCGGATTTGTCGTAAAGATATGCGAGAAAGAGACGTATATTTTCGTATATCTTTTTATCCCTTAGCCTAGAGAGAGCGTAGCGGCATTCTATGGTGTCTATATTCTTTTGGGTCAATTTAACGTTAGGCGTCGAAAGGGGATCAAAAAGAGGGACTGGGGCCCTTGAAACCGAGGGAGAAGGCGAGCTAGAAGCGGGATTTAATATATGCGAGCTGATAAAGTTTGGGTATTTGGCTCCTGTTGCAAGGTCGAAATTGGGAAAACAGTTGTTATTATTCGTGGGAGGGGGTGGTTGAGCAGTGATGGTATCAAGGGCAGGGGTTAAATTGAATGAAATGCGTTGGGGCTTTAATGGAAGAGGGGCACTTGGTGCTTTTGTGGAGATACGTGAAGGAGGTTGTTTAGTGATATAAACGGGAGGGGAAAAATTGGGAAATATATTGGTTTTAAGACTCCAGTTGGGTTCAGGTTTAGGATGTGGATGGGGGATGGATCTGGGCGATTTATAATTATTTTTTGATGAGAGGTTGCTTCGTTTTTTCTGGTTGGTTGACCCGTCCATTTGGAGACCTGCATCTTTCCTAGCTTGAGGTTGGTGTTGGATGAGTTAATAAATAACCATTCGTATTTAGCCGGTATATTAATTTTGAAGTTCCGTTTGTTTTTGTGGTGAGATGTTGGGAATATTGTGCATTGGTTGATGGTGATGCTATACCTATTTTTGAAGAATTCGGAAATCCTAGCAACATCTGCATAGTTTGGAGCACCTTTGATGAGTAGGGTGGTGAACATCTGATTCATTGGGCGGAGTCGGTCTAGCCTGCCTTGCCACTCTGAAGGTGTCCACGTTATGTTAAATTGTGTAACAAGTTTCCGTGGGGACTCGACAGGAGGGGTTGTCGTCGGAGCAATTATATCACCATGCGATTTTTGGATCAAAGGGTTGGTGCGAGGTGGTGGTGAAAGTTCAGTTGTCGGCACTGGATCTGGCAATAATTCGGCTTCAGTTTGGAACAATTCAGCCAACATTGAAGTATTGTAACTGTTGTGCGGTGGGGGATGGGTTGGAAGACCATCAATTTCGTGGCATACTGTTCCAATGAGGTGTTCCAAATCATTCAACACTGTTCTATTCGTGGTGAGTTCATCATTAAGCTCACTGATTTTATCGAATATGATATCAAGCATTGACCCGTAATGATTTGAGAGTTGGTGATTGTTTGTTGCAGGTTCGAGATGGAGATTGGATATGGATGATTGGAGATGAATAACGATGTCTTCCCGGAGAGAGTTGATGGAATTACTTGTTTTTTTGTTTGATTCCATCATTGCGGTTCCGATTGATGTAAATTCACTTAAAACTGTATCAATGTGGCGCTTGTATGTTTCTTCATTTCTGGATCTTGCACTTTATAACTCAATTAAACGCGCAACTTGTTTTTCAATGCAATGACCAAAGTCTTCCGCACATCTTGCACTTTATTCAAAGATTGATAATTTGTCCGTTATCAGCCTGACGAGTGAGTTATGGTTGGATTCATTTGAGTCACTGAGGCACTTGATCGCAAGGAGCACATGTGAGAGAGAAATACTGATACACTCATCACAGAAGAACAGTAGATTTTCGGAGAACTATTTAAGGTAGACCGTGTTTCTTTTATTTAGGCCAACACAAATAGCATGGAATATTTTGCCGCAGATCCCCTTACAGGCAACGAAGTCAGCATTAATGGAGCAATTGGTTAATCCATAAGAAGACATAACGAAGACCAGGAAAACAAAAACCAAATTGCGGAAAAAAAAATGAAAAATGCACTAAACGCACTGTCGCGAAATGAACAGACCAGTAGGTCAATAAAAAAAAAAAAAAAAAACGCGAGTCAGCGATAACAATTATTGGGTAAGAAATTATCTTATTAGATTAGGTTAAAGCGAAATAGGAAATTCACAAATTATGGAGTAAAGTAAGTGGACGACTGAACACAGCGACGGTTTTAACTGAACATGAATGTGCCCTTGACTGACAATGAAAAAAAGATGAAAAAAAGACTTTACATCAAATAAGATGACGCCTTTAACTGAATACTCATAGATATTCAGTTCATATCATCGTGATGGTAGGGGTTCTCAAACAATATTCAAGCAGGACGAAAGTGGCTTTTGATTTGGATCTTTCTACATCGACATAACATTTGGACTGTATCTATCGAATTTTATTAAGGCAACAATCTTCATATCCTAAGCTTCGTATGTAATACCAAGAAAACTTTAGTTTTTAGCATGAACGTTGGAAGTGTACAGAAGTATCAATCGTAGCGCAAGTTGTTATCCTTTCTTAATAAATGTCTTATAAATGCTACAGACCCATTCGCCAAGATGCCTTGCAAAATATACCACGCAATGGAATCTCGAGGAAGCAGGAGGGTAAAATTTGCGTATTTTATACGACTTTTGAAGCGTGCTGCTGGCGATTGTGACATCTTTATATCCCTGTCTAACTGTTTCATGAGCTATATTGTTTCTTAAAAGGGCAGCTTCTAAAAAATTAGATTTTAATTACTATGCTTGAGAAATGATTTAGTCAGTTTTCGCTCTGATAAATGATCTGAGTTTTTGGATTCTTTACTTAAAATGCACTATACTATTAGATAGATCTGGATCTCAGGCAGAAAATGTCTAAAGTTAGCCTTATTGGCTACAAACTGTTTTTAGCTTTGGACAACTCCCCTCTTCTTCTAAGACAAAGTCGTCCTAAGCCTAAGTCTTGAACTCAAAGCTTTTTACGATGGAGTTTTATTGCTAATAATTTACGTCCATAGGTTGATAAGGCTTGGAATTTAATTTTGGTGGGGGCTGACGCCCCATTCATTTGGTTTAATACAAGCTTAAAAACCAGGACTTAAAAACTATTAAAAATTAAGGTTTAGTAAAATCTAGAACTTATCACTAGGGCTTAAAGCTAGCTTTGGCGAAGGAGACCGGATTTGAGGGAGAGAGTGCTGCGTTTTAAATTGAAAATGGAAAAGTTGGAGTTTACCTTACGCTGCATACGGGAGATTGGTTCATTAGAGCCATATGTGGTGCGGTGTATTGGTAGATAAAGAAGGCGGTGGCAACGTAGATTTCGAGGAGTAGTGTAAAAGAAAATGGAGTTGTAAAGAGATGAGCAATCGACGAAGCCTGAGAGGAGTCGGTGAATGAAAAGAATGTCCGCTGCGTCCCTTCGTTCCTCAAGAGTATTCAGGTTAATTAATTTGAGGAGGTCACGATAGGGAGGTAAGACTAGAGGATCGTTTCAAGGCAGACCTCGAAGATCAAATCGAAGAAAACGACGCTGGATTTTCTCAATTCGGGATACATGAAGTCGTTGACAAGGACACCACGCTTGCCTAGCGTACTCGTAAGTGATGTATAGTGCATTGCAGAATTCTTTTGACCATTTTTTAACGAATGTGATGAGTTTGCATTTGTAATTATCTCATCAACATGTGATTGGAAATTAAGCTCCCTGTCGCATAATATGTCAATGTCGCGGATAGACTCAACTAGGGATATAGGTTGTGCGTGGAGAAGGTAAATTCGTGAAGGAGACTTGTTGCACTTGCGTGAGAAGGTAATCGATTAACATTCGGTGACATTGAGACTAGTTAGATCTATTTGAAGGAGGCTGGAGTCATGTTGTGAGGAAATGAGAAAATGCTGAGTATTGAATGACCCTTTCAAGATCGTTGATAGTTAGGATGAAGAGAAGTGGACCTAGGTGACTACCTTGAGGAACACCTGAAGCCAAAACTGTAAAAACGACTATCCAGGTAAGAAGATATCCAATTTGAACATGATCAGTTTATGAGATATCTTGTCAAAAGCCATTCTGAAATCAGTTGTTATAACGTCACCTTCTTTACCACTTTCTAAGACTGAGAGAACAGAGGACACTAATTCGACGAGGTTAGTGGTAGTTCATCTACCTTTCAGAAAGCCTTGTTAATGAGGCGAAATAAGAGATTTGTACTGGAAGCTTAAGGCTTCTTACAAAACGCTTTCGAAGAGTTTTGGTATATTTGAGAGTTTAGCTATGGAGCGGTAATTAGTGACTTCGCCCTTTAAAACCTTTTTGTGTATCGGTATTATGAAAGAAGACTATCATATCTGTGGAAATTCACCTTGAGTGAACGATAACCGGAACACTTTTTAAGAAATATGGATGGAAGGCCATCTGGGATGAAGGAAAACCGTCAAATTTTTTATGTAGTTAATGAATTAGTATAATAGAAATACTTAGGATCATTTATAAGCTTTGATCGCTGGTAGAAAAAGTTATAAGGCTGGGCGAATTCGAGTTATGACCCATGATAGTTGGAATAGCCAGCAAAATAATTTAATCGAAGGAAAACTGACCATAATTTGTTTCCCTTGTCACGTAAAGAGCGAAGTTTACGATTATATCACGGGGGACTCGTAAAAGTGGTTTTATTGCGCGAAAAGGGGACATAGAGAAAAATAGAATTAAATAATTCTCTGTAGAAGATAGAGAGAGCATCATTAGGGGACATATTGGCCAAATTAAAAGAACACTTACTGAGATATGCATTAATTTTGCGGAAATTCGTTTTATGAAAGTCGTATGAAGAGGCAGCTGAAGAGGGGGTGGGCCATGTAGGAAGAGTCGTGGAAAAGAGAAAGAAAAAGTGGTGGGTGAAAGTTATCAATGGTTGATAGTGAAAGGGGATAAAGCTATACAGATTAGTTTATGGGGTCAGTGATAAAAATGAGGTCTAATTTCCTACCCATATAGTTGGTGACCCCTCTAACTTGGCATAAGCTAGAGTTAGGGTCTGCGATAAAAAAGAATCATCATCTGAAATGGACGAATATGATGTTATCATCGACAGTATCGTCGTCTCGAAAAACGCTGAAACGTTTGAAACGTAGGGGCGAGTAATTCCTGATTCTTTATACCGGGAATTAGATTAGTTTCGGTCATAGCGTAGACCTCAAATTTGAGGGCGTGAGATTTGTGCAAGACAGCATGGGTTTTAGATCGCAGTCCTATTACGTTTTGATATTAGAAGGTAAGTAGGTAGGTAGGTAGGTAGAGTGGCTGTTGGAAATATCAATAAAAAATTTGGCCCACTGTGATGCCACGTGGATCTATCATCCTCTTACTAATGGAACCAGTTTGAGCTTATTATGAAACGTAGGAGACCAATTCCGTCTATATTTTTTAGATCGTTTAGGTCATTGTAGAAAAACAGTAAGAGGATCTTATTTCCAGGGGGCGTAGGAGTAGATGGTTGAAACACTGGCGATGGTAGCACGTTGAGGATGAACAAATTTGTCGTTGTCAGCTCTGCTCTATTGAAGGTGTGAGATCCTTTTTGAGTGCACATAGTTACCGAAAGCAGCAAGGTCGGCTGAGACTTTTTGGGGAAACATATTGAAAATTTAGTGAAACTTGATAAACAGCTTCTTCAGATTTGTAAGGTCAGTAGGGAGACCACGACGCTTATTTTAGTTTGTGCCTCATAGAATTGGATTTGTCATGCAGATACGCTAGACGGAGAAGTGTATTATTCTCGTACGTCTTTTATGCACTTAGAAAGTGCATAACGACATTCTGTTGTTGAGTTATTTTAACTGTGGGAGGCAGAAGGTGGTCAAAAATGGGGCTAGCGGACGAAGATGTTGATGGCGAAGCAGCGGTAGTTGAGGGGGCATTACATACATTTTCAAATGAAGGATTTATAATATGGGAACTAATGAAATTGGGATATTTAGCTCCGAGTTTGAGATCGAAATTTCAGAAATAATTTCTAGTGGGGGCATGTGCAGAGGGGTTAGGTATTTCAGAGGAGACAGTGCGAGAGGTTGGGGTTATTTTGAAAGAGACGCGTGGACGCGGGGACTTAGGTGGAAACGGAGGCAGGTGGTGCAATATAATTGGAAGACTGATGAAGTTGGTCTGGTATGTGGGTGGGAGGGGCGAAAGCTCGTAAACTCCAATGCAGAAGGGACCGAACATCATTAGAACTATTTTTCTTTGGAAACAACTAAGTGTGTATTTACCTATTTGTAATCGAGTCGCGATTTTCGTACCAAAAAGATTGAGTGCGACCATTGTTGCCTTAATTGGCCTCTCAGGCCATGGAGACAGAAATAAGCGTGGTCACCTCAAAAATTAAAAGTTGAGCTAATATCTGTTGACCTCAAAGTGCCCTGATAAGATTAACTCAATGAATGTGATATCATTTTTCTATGAATAAAACGGCAAGCAAGGGTATTGTTCCTATAAGTATTTATCACTTCTAAACTTTGCACAAAAAGTAAGAATTTCTCTGTTGCAATGGTATATTTGATTCATCATCCTTTCTATTCTGCTCATTATTTTTTAGTTACAATTACCCGACGTTTAACTTTCTTGCAATATTCGCATCCGTTCCTTGGTTTCAATAAATTAGAGAATCGATAGGGCATCTACTATACGTGCACTGATCTAAAGATCATCATGTCCTCTCTAAAATCTTTAGGTGGAGAAGCCAACGAACTTACCAATTGCACTACCAACATTTTCTTTTTCAGTCTTGATTTAAAATTGCCAAGGAGCATCTTTAAGTCATGCAAAGGGCACTGCGCATACAATTTGTCTAAAAACCCATGGAAGCTTTATTTGGTGCCGTCATCTTTCTACTAATATTACAGAACTTCTCATGAAGCGTTCGCTTACATCACGAAACCCAAGATCTTAGTTTTCTACTTATTCCTAGATTTTTTAATATATTTACTGAATTACCGCGTGATCAGCTTCATAGTAGCTTAGGTCCCTACATTATTAATTTTAAGCTTGAATGTTTGCATGGATAGTCAACACTTCAATCTTTCATTTCCAAAGGAATTGAATATATCATATCATTTGCTAAGCTAGTTACTTATATTCGTAAATCTCTACTTGGAAGTCGAGATTTTTATCTCGTAAACTTACTTACTTGCAATACTTACTTAGATGGTGATGAAATGCGGAACTGACCTGGGCCTCAACTTTTATGCCTTTCCAGTCAATGTAGACTTCTGTAATTGAGGTCGCTTTCAATTCACGCGGGTTATGTAGGTACACACGGTACTGCGATAGCAGAAATCGATATTATAAAACATAATGTTAACTAAGCAAAGTTTTGAAATGAAAAAAACAGTACCTGAGATTCGACTGAGAAATATTAGCTAATCAATATTTCAATGTGAAAACGATTGGGC